>JAVXUL010079676.1:0-24322 GCA_035590515.1 Trichilia minutiflora | reverse complement strand
TGGTGTGTTTTACATTCTTTCAATTACTATTATAAAATAACGAAGTTAATTTTTGTATTAAATACTTTCAGGTTTGGTTCTATGAGGTCATAAAGACCCCCAGGTTTGAATTTAATAGAAAATTAAACGATTGTGTACCTCATATATTATGATGGCGTTCGATGCAGAAGAATGCATGATCTTCACAAATTCATGATCATATCTTCGGTCCTAAAGCGGTAAAGACCATTTGTATCAATATTTTGGCTTTGATTTGTTAACATTAAATTAATTCGTTTATATTCTAATAAACATGCACCTACAGTGTTGAGTGAAATTGACGAAACTCTTGAGGAGCGTCTTCAGTCAAATTATATGTCAGATTCTCCATCGATGCATGTTACTGTCGATGCTTTCGAAGTACCCGTTACATCCTTGTGATTCCCAAAGGTTTATAATTGATACTTAATAAAAAATTAAGAGTGTTTGCATTTGTTGTTGTAATCAAATGAGAATGACTTGTGATTTCAGAGTGGAGGCTGTCGTCGTTCCACGAGTAGGACTTATTTCCCTGAGGATCATGTACGAGAGGAAGTGGTCCCTGATGCATTGCAGATGCCGAGTCGTTTAGTCCCATTCTATTCACCTCATACTCAGACTGGTATCCAATACTATGATCCTATCATTAATCCTACACAACAAAGTCCAATGTTATGTCATTCATCTCACCCTCAGACTAGCCTCCACGAGGATGCTCCTGAGTTGATTCCTACGGTTCCGATGATGGTGTCGTTGCATTCACCCCAACAACAGTCCACCCAATATTATGAGATTCCTGTGCTAAGTGCCCGTTCCTTACCTAATTACTCTTGGTCCTCACCTAATTACTCTCCACCATATTCTCCTGGTTCTACGCGACCACATGCCATTAGTGATGAGATTGGTAGAATGAGATCAGATTTCGAGGCATTTACGCAATGTTTTGATGATTGTATCAAATGAAAGCAGAAGTTTGCACAGCAATTGGATGAGCGTATGCGTCGATTAGAGGAGATCTCATTACGTCATGATGAGCGTTCATAAAGACTGGAGGAGCTTGTACATCGACAGGAGGATCGTTCACTCTGATTAGAGGAGTTTGCACAACGACAAGAGGACCATTCGCGACGACTCGAGGATGCTTTTCATACTTTAGCTGATGACGTCCGACGATGGATGCACTCATATACTGCCACCGATTATCAGGTGTGTTATCTTGGTAATTTTAGATCGCATTTATTATTGAAGTTATGAATATTGTGATAGATGCGGATTTAATAAGAGCGTATGAGTTCGTGGAGTGTTTGTATTTTTTTGCAGGCAATTTTTGATGTATATCTATATTTCAGTCGAAACTCTGTCTGATTTGTTTACTAACATTACATCTCTGTTAATTACTCTAATTTGTCCAATAAATAGGATCCACACATTCCAGTTTTGACTCATATGGATGATCTAGACATACATGATACTGGTGTCGGGGTGACTGCTGTCTATGGTTCAGTTCAATACAGGGATCCCGAACAGAGTGTTGGTTCAGTTCCATACATGGAGCCTGAACAGAGTATTGGTGCGGGTAAGGATGTGAAGGACATTGATGTTGCAATGGCTGTGAGCCATTTTGATCGTGTATATAAACCTAGTATTCATGCTAAGTCACCATATACCAACCCTGTTAGGAAGGGTAAAGCACGACAGGCACGAGTAACTCCCTATGAAATCTGTTCGTCGGAGCCAATCTCGAATGATTTATTTAATCAATTTAATTCATAGTTGATGAACGAGGAGAGTTACATTAAAGGGAGTACCATACAAATAACTCCACAGTAGATCAATGGTATCTATTCAGCTGGATTATGGTTAGAAGACACTATAAGTAACTTAATGTCTTCAATTATCTTTGAATATCTTACTATATTAGTTGTCATAGGTATTTAACTTATTCGTGTATGACTATTTTTGTCCAATAATATATAGATGAGTATCTTCATGTGTTGGTGATGCGTTAGTTAACATTCTGGAGCACATTTTCACAAGACTGGACCGTTGTGCCTACCGTGTTTTGCGTAAGCTTAGTTAACTAATCAATTTTAATATTTTTCATTTTAAATGTTTATGAAACACTAAGTGCATCTCATCATTTTTTTGGTTATATATACAGGTTATACTACAGACGACATGGGACACATATACATTTGGACAGTTGCCACATAGTTCATTCTTTTCTGACACCGATGTATATAGTTTTGTATAAGGGAATAGACGATTCAAACCATGGTCTGATTGTGATGTTTTATATGTTCCTTGGAGTATAAAGTAGGAACATTGAGTTGCGTGTGCAGTTCACTTGAAACGACAGTATATCATTGTTTACGATTCATCTCTGACAGGGCACTCAAACAATGAGATACAAATTACGATGCAACCTTTGTGTGTTTTACTTGGATATATATTACGAGATATAGGTTTACTACAGGACATGAGACCTTTCACGTATGAACGTTCGACAAATGGTATCCCTCATCAGCGTGTTGAGTCTGGGGATTGTGGTGTGTTTGTTTGTATGTTTATTATGTATTTAAGCCTTGGTTGGATTTTTTATTTTAGTCCAGATGACGGATCGATTCTTAGAACCAAAGTAACATTTGATATATGGTATAATCAAATGAGGTTATCATGACATTTTATGTTAATATACTTGGCTTTGAGTTATTTTAGTAGGCATTGAAGTTATTTTTTAAGAATGAACAACTAACATAACATTTCGACATGTATACCTGTGTACCAAATATCATTGTGTTGAGTTCATGGAGTTCGTGGGCTGATTGTATTTTGTGTATGAAGAATGAAGAATTGTGTTGAGCTCGTGGAGTGTTTGTATTTTTTTGCAGGCAATTTTTGGGTGTATATCTATATTTTAGTCGGAACTCTGTCCGATTGTTTTTGTTTACTAACATTACATCTCTGTTAATTTCTAACATTACTCCCCTATCAACGTGTCAAATTTGATTTAAATAAATAGGACAATAGGATAATAATGAAGTATAAAGGTCAAATACATCATTTCATATTGTAAACCAAGATCCAGTGAATTTACAACACATAAAAATTCTAAATGAACCGTCATCCAAAGCAAACAAACTTGGTACTCCACACGAATCTTGCTATCTAGGTGTCACATCATATCTAGTGGTGGTGGATCATTTAATAGATGATCAGATACACATATCACAAACACTAGTTCATATTTATGGTTAATGAAGATGCCGATGCTATCAAAGGAGATCTGCCTCACTTTGAATTCCTGAGAACAATGATGACTGAGTCTCCTCGGTGGAACATCTTACTAATGAATCTATCATTCTTAACAGGGAGAGCCTTTTCTTGCCTTTTCCAGTTTTTGATACCTATACCAAAGGAAGATGAGATGTTATTTAATGGAAGATAACTACTGAAATATGAACAGTAAGAGAAAACAAATTCCATTTAGATAACAAAAAATGGGGCAAAACACAACAAATTTTCTATTCAGTTCAAATCTCTATAACCATTCTGCATAAATTTTAAAACATAATGATAAAATACAACTTACTACAATAATAAAATATAAAATATAAACATAACTAACATGATCTGTGAGTAGACTAATGGACAACTATAACCTCTAGATGTAATTGATAGGGAGATAAACCTACAAAAATAAAAAGTAGATAATTAAGTAATGGTGTGGTTGATAAGTCATGAACATAAATTTTAATAACTACATTGTTAAAATTAATAAGTATAATTATTATTTAAATTATATTAATTGAAATATAACATAGGCGTTACTTCAAATAATAAAATAAAATAACCTTAACCTGTTAGTCCCCTGAATGAAGCGGAATGGGATTCTTGCACGTCGATCGATTATATCTAATACCATGACAACGGGAACACATCCTCCTGATCACATCTTTACCTTCAGAAGGAATTCGTTGCTTCCTTGGTCTACCAGCAGGCACACGTTGTATTGGTGGATTGATATTTATTTCTCGCAACTCTGAAGGTACATCCCAATCAATCTCGTTGCCGACTGGATAAATAGGTTCTGCATATTCTGCCACTAGTGCTTCGGTTGTGTAAAAATGTGAGCACAGACCAGTGTAGGATAACTTTGCATGTCTACAAACGGCAAGAGTATGTGCGCATGAGAGTTGTTGCAAATCAAACAATCGGCAAGGACATCTCATTTCTCTGATGTCAACAATGTCAACCCTACCATGGTCTTTGACTTCGAACTCTCTCCTCGAAATAAGAAACACTGTCATTGTACGAGACAATTCAATTTGATCATCAATTTTCTTCTGGACCGCTTCTTTCAATTGTCCCTTGGCTGCCATACCTAACTCTCTGAGTTCGTAAAACCACCTTTATAGCATAGATCTTATGTATTCAATTAGTGCTACAATAGGGAGAGATCGGGCATTTCTTAGCAACACATTCATACTCTCAGCAATATTAGTTGTCATTATATCATATCGACGAGCTGAAAACTATGACCTCGCCCATTTCTGAACCCCAATCTCATTCTCTAAGTAGTTGACAGCCTCCTCATGTATTGTTCTCAAGCTGGCCATGTACTCATTGAACTCATTAACTCGATAGATTTTTGCAGCTTGGAAATAACATTGTATGAAAGTGTCTTGTACTTAGACTTGACATTACCAGATATGTGATAGGTACAAAAACCATGAACTGCTTCAAGGAAAACTGTGTAGATTCCCTTCTGGATGTTATTGTGTCGATCTGAAATGAACACTAAATTTTCTATCGGGTAGATGGCTTCACGTAACTTAACAAAAAACCACTCCCATGAAGTGTCATTCTCTGAATCAGCAATACCAAATGCAATTGGGAATATTTGATCATTTTCATCAAGCGCGGTAGCCAAAAATAAGGTTCCTTGGTATTTACCCTTCAAAAAAGTTCCATCGACAGCAATCACAGGTCGAATGTAATTACAGAATCCACGGATACAAGAACTAATAGCCATAAAAAAAATACATGAAGTTATCTTCATCATCCTTTTTAAAAGCAGTCACTGAACCTGGATTTCGATCTCCCAACACATGACAGTACAGTGGGAGAAGTTTGTATGATAGGAAAGGATCTCCAGACACCAGCCTCAGTGCTTCTTCCTTACCTCACCATGTCTTGGAATACGATAATTGTACTCCATATTCTCTCTGAATATCGTCACGGATATTTCTTGGCGTATAAATCCTATTGGCGTAGGTGAATTTATCTTTAATTAACTGGCCAATTAATCGACTGCTTGCTTGTCGATGAGTATCTTACAGCTGATCAGTCTGGCAACTATGAATTATATACATTCCAGTCACTCTAAAGTACTCATCATTTCCAGGTTTAGTTGCACGAATATGTCATTTACATCCCTCACCTCTACACTTGGCCTCAAAATGATCTGTGGAAGATTTGCACACCTTTATCTCGAAGTGATTTTTTAATGCCATCAACCCTAATTTATCCCTTAACTCCTGCTTCGTACTGAAAATTTGCCCAACGAACACATCATCATCTCTTGTACTTAATGAAGCATCATCTGACATTATTGTAGCTGGTGGAATAGGAGGCAAATATCTGAAGTACTGATCGGATGATAAAGGTGGTATTATACCAGTACTTCTGTACACATTACCATAATTAGTAGTACGAACATTATTTCTACCTCTACCAATAAACTCATTACCACCAATGTCTGTCTCAAAGGTATAATAATCTTCCTCTTGCCCTGACTCTTACTCTTGCCCTTGCCCTTGCCCTTGCCCTTGCTCTGGCTCTGATTCTTCTTGTTGATAACCTTGATGTTGATGATCAAAATAATCAACATTATATAACTCCACATTCTGCGACAGTTCAGCATCAATATTATTCAAATCCCTCTGACCAGTTTGTTGAAATTGTGTTAGCATTGCAGCAACTGCACCTCTCACTATATTACTTCCACTTGAGGACCTAAATGGCGGTAGCTAAACTATAGGTGAATAATAATGTGATAAAATCTCTGTATCATTTAGGTCTTCTCTACAGTTCAATCTATTGTCACGTCGTTCAATGGTGACAAACAACGGACAATAACCCTTCATACTTGTAACAAAAGTCGGACTATTGGCCTACTTATAACCTTTAAAGCTAAATTCATCATTAATAAGAACAGGTAGAAGTTGAGGCCCTGCCGATTGATATATTGACTTCATTGTCATTATCGACTCTTCAAGATTAATATTAAATCTCCCACACAGCATATGAACAAATTCAGTATAACTGATATTTGTATCCATACAAAAAGTCATTGTTGATCCACCCGTATATACCTCACCACCGTCTACGGTGGGTTCTCATGAACCTCCATTTCGAACGACAAACAGTAATCTTTAGCTCATACCTGTAATCGAACGAATAAGAAATTGAGTTTGTTAGTTATTCAATAATCCACACATTCAGAAATAAATTACTGAAATATATTATTAAATAATATAACAATTTCATAAGACTTATTAATCTAAAAAAAATTTTATTTACTCAATCTAAAAAATAAAGACTACATAAGGAGTAAAAACTTAATTACTTAAATTATTAATTAAATAATATTTTTATTTTCTAATTAATAATTTTTTCATTTATGTTAGAAATTAGAAATACTTAGAAATAATTATTTCAATCATATCATTATTTTATTAGTATAAATTATTTTCTTCTATTTATTTATATTTTAGTTCAATTTACTTTAATTTTTATCTAATTTATAAAATAAAAAAATTTATAATTACCTCAATAAAATAAAGACTAGATAAATTGTATTTATACATAAAATAAATTGATTTCTATTACTAATATATTAATTCCCTATAGGAAATTCAATTAATTAATTAAATTAAATAAAGAATTTATAATTAGAATAAAGAAAATTAATTAAATCTAGTATGATGTGGCACCCCGTGAATGGTGCCACGTCAGCTTCCAATGGCGCGTTGGTGTGCGTGTTTGAGTGCGCCATCGGAAGTGTCACGTGGCACCATTCACTGGGTGCCACATGGCACTTCTGATGGCGCGCTCAAACGTGCACGCCAGCGCGCCAGAACCCATCTTCCAGGTTTTCCTCCTCCCATTTCTTTAACCTTCTTCCACTTCCTACGATTTTACAGTCTCCACCTTTCTACCACAATGCATAATAATTATTCAATTCTAATCAAAAAACAAAAATTAAATCTACACATACCTTGCAATCAGAAATGTACGAAATGAAATCCTCAAAATGTGTCAATTCTTTCTGATTCAACTCGGGCAGATGCAAAGATCTCTCCTCGATTGTGCATATTTATTTTTGATTTTAAGGGTATTTTCATCCAAAAACAGTAAATCGGGTCATTTTTGATTACAACTATTGACAGTGGACATTTTTGAATTCTGCCCATGAACAGTGGGCATTTTGGCTTAATTCCCTTTTTTTGTAGCCGAGAAAATAATATTACACAACCTAGAATGTTGAGAGAGTGAAGTTTGAATAGGATATTCAGAGAAATCATTTAAGCGTTTCTTAGTTTTTCTGGAATTGTTTCCTAAAAAACTTATTTCCTTTGGATCCGTTGCAAATTTAGTTTGTATATTCATTTCTTTAAACTAATTTCTGGTGATGATTTTGCGTGTTTGGTTAATTAGAATTTTTGTATTGCGTTTGGGAAGACATAAGAGCAAGTAGTAGTGATGGCATCGGCGTTGCAACAAGTACAAACAACTGCAGCTGCTGATATTGTAATTTTTTTTCATTTAGTCTAAAATATATATGTTGAATGTTTTGTTTTAATTTTAGCTTTTACGTCTTTAACTGGGCTTTTATTATTCTCATTTTTTAGGTTGGTAATGCATTTGTTCATCAATACTACCTAATATTACACCAATCGCCGGAGCTTGTGCCTAGGTTTTATCCGGATATGAGTAAACCTGGTCGACCAGAAGAAAATGGGGTTATGAATATTACCACCACTAGATGATTAGGACAATTGACCTTCACATATTGATTGTTGATTCGTTGGAGCAGGCTATGTGACAAGATTCTCTCACTTGATTATTTCCCTCGACTGGTGGATATAGTGAAGATATGGTATCTGCAAACAACTTACAGAATTTGGTTGCTGTTTTTTAAAATTTTTATTATTTTTAAATGATGGGACAGATAGTCTAACATGTTTTGATTGGCCAAAAGGGTAAAGAATTTTTTTGGTTTATTTTCCCAGTATAGTTGAAAAGATATCTGCCATCTCCTGACTCTTATGTCACTTGATAGATCTGATATGACAAAGTCAAATGATGAAGACTATGAATCATTTACTTGAGGAGAGTATTGGATTAGTCTATCTTCTAAAGACTTTGAGTTTGGTTGATATTTGAACTTTGATGAAATTGCTTTGGACTTGCTTGATGTTACACAGATGTTGTTACTGCATACAAAATCTTTTGGAATTTATGATCATTTTTCTCCAGTAGCTGGTATTTAAGTTTTCCTCTCGATAATTTGTTGAAGTTCATTTGATTTTTTACCCTCTTTAAAAGGATGGTTTTAAGAATGTCCTGTATTACAGCTTGCAGCTCTTAGGGCTATTAGCAACATAGTACTTGATTTTGCAACTTATCGATCACTATTTATTCATTATGGAGGTGTGAAACAGCTTGTTCAGTTATCAAAATCAATGGATGCAACTATCAGATTAAATGCTTTGTGGGTTTTGAGGAATTTGATGTTCCTAGCTGAAAACAAGTGCAAGGAATGGGTATTTTTGGAGCTCCCAGCATCCTTATTAGCAAGTCTTATCTGTGGTAATGATCATATTTTGCTTGTGACCTTTCACTTTTTTTTAACTATATTGATACTGTACTTTTAAATGAATATCTATGTCCTTGCTTTTACAATGCAGATCCTGAACCTTTTGTCCAAAAGCAAGCTTTGGCTGTTGTTCACAATCTTATCGATGGATGTATAAGTTCTATCGAGTATGTCTTTGTTGAAGATGGTATTATATTTGATGCTGTTGGGAGACAATTATGGAGTGCATCTAAAGCTGAAATTGGCATACAGGTTAGAAGTTCTTTCTACGTAGGAAGTTGTAAGAAATGAATTTTGATGTCTGTGGGATTGATAAGGTGGATTACAGGTTGGTTTTAAGCTTTCGTATTCTGTCAATGCTTCTGTCTAATTAATGTCTAATTGTCATTGTGTTGATAAGATACCTTATTAAAAAGTGCGGGAAGTTCTATTAGATGTAACTATCCTCGAATTGTCTTTGCCTTTTGTTGTATATCTAGGGGCTAGGGGATAATATAAGCTACCACCTTTTAAAATTATTTCATTGAGTTATCTGGCGGAGCTCTGAAATTGGATTCTATACATGATCATGGAACTAGCCATGTGTCTTTGCATTATCATGGCCTGTTCTAATTCAAACATCATATAGTTATTGAACATTGTATAGAGAAGGGCATGCTGGGTGTAGTGGATGCACTATTAGCTTGTTTGATATTGTCATGAATACTGCGATCTCCCTGGTTTTTGTTTTCTTTGGTACGTATAGGAACTCCACACCCTATTTGAGGTGACTCGGATGCACAAACATTAATAAACAAAGGTAGGGTTTTGCTAGCGGATGTTAAGAGGCTTCACACAAAGATAGAGCATAGGGACAAGTAATTTTGAAAATAAATAAATAGCATACAGGTATTTATTCACTCCATAATTTTTTCTTGTCCAGCTGAAACTCTAATAGGCTGAAAGTTGTATTTTATGGCTATTACTGAAATAGCTATTAGAAGCAAATTATCATTCTTATGTGTATCGGAATTATCACCAGAATATTGGTATGTTTTGTGGTAGTTCACATTTTTAATATGTGTCAAATCTATGATCTAGATTCTTTTGAAGTTAGGTTATCCCTGCAATGTAATTAACTAGTAGTTTCAAATATTTTAAATCTAGTTGGGCATTTATTAAAATTTCAACTTGGAGTTGGATGTAGAGTTGCTTTGCAATGAAAAATATTTTTTGGTTCTTTTATACTTTTTGAGGCGCGTTCAAAATTAAATACTTTCGTGTTGGTAGAACAAGGACATTATTTGAGAAGCAGATTTTGCCTTCCCTCATTGTTTTCAGTTGACATCCCTCCTTTTTCCCTTTCTTCATACAATATATATTTATGATTGGGCTACTATGGGTTTTTGTATTACCACTTTGGTCTTGTGGATTTTGCCTGATGTTGTTGATGTTGTTGATTATGATAACTTGTCGATCTCAAGAAGTGAACTTCATGACTTTGTTAAGCAAACCATTATTGAATGGTATCCCATTGCTAGTGGTAGGCAACAAGATTGATAAACCAAAAGCTTTATCTAAAAAGGGTATGATGGAACAAATGCGATTAGACATCGAAGAGTGCGTCATATTAATATAGGCAGTTCATCCACTAAATACAATTTGTACAGTGAGTTAGAGTTTACACAACTTAAGTTTTAGTTAGCAGAGTTTTACTTAAAATTGATCAAAAGTGAGCTTTAGGTTTATAAAGAGTAGTTGTAAGAGTTTAGAGACATGTTGGTAGAGTTGGTACCACATCAATTTCAACCGTCACAATCTTAGATCTAGATACATTTTTATTTCTTTGTGGTACTAAATATTTGGAATAACATATGAATTATATTCACTTGAATTTTGAATTATTCATGTTTTAATTTTAATTTGAGTGGTACCAAATGTTTGCAATGATATATATATATATATATATATCATTTTTATTTTTAGTTGCATATTTTTTACTTAATTGCGATTGAAATATCTCAATTAAATTTATATAATTAATAATAATATTAAAAATTTAGGGAAAGAAATATTAATAAGATAAATTTATATCAATTTATTTATAAAAATCCAATTTTTAGCGAATGTCAAAGCAATTAAATAAATTTTTTATGTTGTCGACAAAACAATTAAATGACTTAACGGCAATATAATATTTATAGATGATATCATGATGTCGTTAAAGGATTTAGCGGTGACATAATGTTGTTGCTAAAGAAAAGTCAACAATTGCATATTCTCTATGGGAAATATAAATATATTTGTTTGCACTTCTCTTCTTGAGAAACAAAGACTTCTCTCTCTTCCATAGACTTGAATGAATGTACTGTTGATACCAGAACTTGATTTTGTATTAAAGCAATCAGAGTATTACTCCCCTGTGCAGAAGATAAATTTTTTAAAATCTAGGGGTTAAAATCTTTTGGGAAATGAAAAGAATATGGTATTTTTATTAGGAATTGGGATGTGATGGAATGGAATGAGAGTACCTAAGATGAAGTTAGTGATGATGAACTTTTCGTTGTTTTCGAGAATTCCTATAAGCATGTTTATAAATTACTTACAATTTTTATCTAATAAATTATTTTATTTTTTCAATAATATTAAGATATAAATTAATATAATTAAATTAGTTCCTCTTTTTTATAATTAAACCAACAAGAACGACATCATCATCCTCCTCCTCAAATTCCACCACCCATAAGAGGAATTCCTATTTCTTCTGAGCAGCTCAATGTTTCTTTTTTCTTTTTAATGTTTAGTCTTTTGCTTTTCTTGGTTTGATGTTCTTGTTTTTCCTAAAAAATGAATCGCTTAAAGGAAAATCAGATTTGTGTTATAAAGAAGTGTTGAAGTATATAGAATATAAGAAATTCTTTCTCCCTTTTATCTCAGTTTGAACATTAGCGTTTTAAGATAAAAGAATATTGCAGGAATTGTTATAAAAATGATGCATCAAGATTTGTGTTTTCTTGTGTTGAAATACAGAATTTGGTGTTTCTATTTTTGTCATTCTATTGTATTTTTCAAGTTTATGGTTTTTACTTGATTTTAGGTTGCTCCATCTCCCTCTTCAATTTTTGAAACTAACGAATATAAACATATGAGGTAATAGTGTGTGCTTATAGTATCTTTAGAAATTTTTATCCTTTTCCTATTATATACATATGTTTATGTTGGAGCATTGATAGTTCTCTCACTGTGCTTTATGTAGGGATAAAAGAGATGAGACTATTGCCATTGTCAGAGATAAAAAAAGTAAGTAGTCTTTATACTGTTTAATTTTCTAGACTTTTTTTTAATAGGTCGCCGTATGAATAATGCATTTTTAATTTGTCCTTGAATTCAAATTTGAAAGGTAGTGCTCATGTCAAAATCATGTATTAATAACTAGAGAAGCATGGTTTATGGGTATTTTCTTAATGCTAATTTTATTCAAATCATGGCTATATGTAGTTTTAACGTCTAATGGCTCCCGTATTTATTTGGTTGTCCTGCTTAGCAACTTTTACTTTTTAATAGGAAATTCCTTGCATTTTTATGGATTCTAAGAGTGATTGATTTTTAGAATTGCACTTAAATGAAAAGTTTGTGGGTCAATATACAATTTAAACTTACTTTGGATATAATTAACAATAATTAATGATTGATATTAAGATAAAAGAAGAGTAATATGTTTTTTAACATTACTGCATTTGGTCATGAGGCAAGGCGCTAGTTGTAGAGATGTAATAAATTCAGATGGTAGCTTTACACTCAAGGAGGACAGATTTTTACTTATTTGGACCTATCTTATCACATCCCAACCTGTGGATCCCATATGTGACAACGTCACAGACTCCCCAGGATGTATTCAATCATCAAAACACGTCCTGTGAGTCTGTAAGACTTTTACAAAAACTTGTTTACAAATATCTCATATAACACTTCGAAAATAATCACAACCAAACACCCAAACTTCGAAACAATTCTCAAGAAATCCCAAACACTTCAAATATTTATAAGAAGATCAATTCATAAAATACTCAACCAGATATTAATCTGTGGGATCAATCTATCCCAAAATGTAATCCAAATATTTTTTACAAAGTCGTTTGCAATACATAAAAGACTCAGGAAATAAAATGAACAATAAACACTAGTGGACTGTGAACCATATAGGGTGAGTTGACATAACCTAAACCTGAAGTTCTTAACTCCTAGAGCAATCATCACCCAACCCAAAGGGCGTATTTTCTCGTTTATCCTGAAATTAAAGAGTGAGGAGGGTGAGTATATGGAAGTATACACCGTGAGTGAACTTAAGATAAACATAAATTAAATAAATACATTCAAGCTAATTTAATGAAAAATATTTCTTTTTGTTTTGAAAACTTTAAAACATATATCAAAATCTCGTGGGCTAGCTGTATCCTCGGTGATCACCCTGGTCCTGGGTATCCCGAGACCATCAGTGAGTTTTATATGTAGATAAAACATGTTATTTTATAAAAATAGATTTAAATGTAAGAAATAAAATATGAAAGGGTTTTCAGAAAACATGTCCACCACTAACGTTCGTCTCGAGTAGCTACGGAGTGACGTACGTGATTAACTCGACGAGACTCACAGGTGATCAAATCACATCTCTCACAATATCACAATCATCATATAACAGATCACCTGTGCAACCTCCACTCACTTAGGCTACTTCTCTCCCAAGCCGTCTTTAGACTACCATATATAACACTCACCTGAGGGTCTACATCCCAGTGAACTCTCCTTCAGGCTATCACTTTGTAGTTATAGTATATAATCCGACTCTTATGGTCATTATCACCAATATACAAGATATAAAAATTTGGCCCACTGGCCTATCATCATACAAAGATTATAAAATATGGCCCACTGGCCGTATCATTATATAAAAACATATATATCAAACCATATCAAATTCATTACAAAACCACGTATTGGAGAGTAATAAACAAAAATCACTTATAACATATTTGCATATCCTCATATTTATGTAAAACAGGGTTCTTAATAAAATAACAAAATAGAAAGAGTTCACTCACAACTTAAGGAGGGTATACACTCCCTAGTTCCCTTCGTTTCTTGGTAAGTCATGCGGATACCTCGCTCACATATCATCGTCTAAACACAAGTATTCAAAATTGTATCAATATACATTCCAAATACGTAAGAGATTTGAATGCGTGCAATGCATGTTAACATGGGGTTTCCTAGAATCGGGCGATATGCGACAATTGGACAAAACCCTCGTTATTTGCAGAATTGCCTATATATCAATACTATGGACCCACATTGTGACTAAACTAATAAAATCTGACTCGTTTTCATGATTCCAATAAGTTAACCCTATACACTCATTGGAACAGTAATTCTGGTTATTGTTCATAGCCACCCAAAATCTTCGAATTCGTATTTCTAGCTTCCTACGATTTTTTCGATTCCACTATAACTGAAATAACGCGTAAAAATTAAAATGAGCACGAGCAATCTAACAAAATTCTTACGAATGCATTGTAAAATTCATACGGTAAAAATTGACTAAAACGCGAAATAGAATATACAGACGAGTTAGAAATGTAGTTACGAATCTCGTGGTATTGTTGATTTTCTTCAGTTTTACTCGGAAGTTAGAAAACCACAATTTCTCTCTCCGAAACCCTAGGTGCTCTTTCGTGATTCCGCACTTCTATTGTCAAATTGATGCTCCCAGGTAATTAGACGTAGGAAATGTGATTTGCAACCGAAAAGAAATCAAAATTTGAGCAAAATTTGGCAAAGTGTAGTGAGAGAAAGAGAGAACGTGAGCATGATAGGGAAAAAGGGAGGGAGAAGGGAGAATGGCCAAAAATTTGGGGCTCAGACCTTTTTTATGAACTTAAGGGTGAAATTATTATTTTGTCCTTAAGTTTTCTTAAAGAGAAGCTTCTAGAAGAGGGTAAAATTGTCATTTCACATCGATTCGGTCGAACGAATTGTCCACTTTGATCGAACAAATAGGGGGATTCATTCGAACAAATTTGTGACTTTGGTTCGTTTGAACGAATCCTTCGACGTCCCTTAAAGTCAGGGGACCTTAAATTTGTCGGTCAAACAAATCTTCCCTTCGGTTGAACGAATAACTCTTTCGATAGAACGAATTCCCCTATTCGTTCGAACGAATCAATGTCACAAATTTTTCAAGGAGTCTCCAAATTGTCGGTCGAACGAATCAATATCACAAATTTTTCATGGAGTCTAAATACGGGGCTCACATATCTTTTTGGATAATTTCCTAAATTAAATTTACACAACGAATTCAATAATTTTCTTTGATTGTGTTACAATTTTCAATTTAGGTCATTTTTGGTTTATATTTGTAGGTCAAAATATTAGGTGGAGCTTCTCTTTATTTACATTATAAGTCATGATTGAAAAATGAATCACCCGAGGAAAGTCAGGTTTGTATTACATCTAGTTATAATTGGATTTTAAAATTTTCATATTCTTCTTCTCATCCCTTCATCTACTTAGTTTTGAAAACTATAAATAGAGTTTTATAAAGTAGACCGAGTGTTATAATAAAACTCTCTTACTCTAATTCCACAAATAGGGCTTTATGAATTCATTTTTTTATCACTATTAATATAATATATTCTTTTTAGTAACCATATCATATTCCTAATATTTAGTTAAAATAAATTTTAATTTAATTAAATTAAAAGAATATTCATTTTTTATTTTTATCCATTGATTTTTTATTTTAAATGTTTTTTAGTGTAAATAATTCAATTGTTATAGATATTATTGTATTTAAAATTTTGCAATTTATGCAATAATAGAATTAGATTTTACATTTAAGTAATAAAAAAACTTTCAAGAAAAGGAGAAATATTAACTAATAAATGTGAAAATACTTTTTTTTAGTATACTAAAATTTCTTTTAACTAAATTTTAAAAATTAAATACATTTTTTCTATTATGAATTGGGAGCGTATATTTTTTTAAGTAACGATATTTAAATATTTAAAATTAAGTAAAAATAATTATTAATTTTTATCTTTATTGTGATGTATAAATATTTTTTAATACAACTAATTTAACTGTTATCAAATATTAATGTATTTTATAAATTTCACAATTTATATTATAATAAGATTAGTTTTTACGATGAAGTAACAAAAATTTTATTAAAAAAAAGAAAATCATTCTCAAATAAACATAAAAAAGCATTATTTTTTATTTAATAGATTAAATTATTTTATTTAATTTTAAGATTCTAAATATATTTGTTTTTCATTCTTTTGAATAAGCAATAGAATCTTAGTGTTATGTCGATTTAGGATAGATTTTTCACTCAAGAGTTGGATTGTGTTGTTTTTTTGTTTGGAATGTAAACTAAACGGATAATTAAAGAATTAGACTTAGAAATACAATGAGTCCAGGCCTTGGACTTATAGTAATAATTATATCATAGAATAGTCAAATAGAATTCGAACTGAGTTAATTTTAATTTTAAAATAAAAAATTATTGTTATTTGTGAAAGAACAAATTAGTATCTGCTATGAAAATGAATATCACTATAGGATAGTGAAAATGAACCTCACTATGAAAATGGATCCCTAATAATTTATGTTTTCTCCATAGATTTTCACTTGTATCAAGTTAACTAAAACTATTTTTATAAACATCCTCTAATCACTTTGATTAAATGTCACTTTCATCCCAACAATTATTTTGTAATTATTCAAATAACAAAAATGCAATTCACCATCTATCTGGCGATGTCTATTTTCATAACAAATATTAATTTGTTCTTTTATAAATAACTATAATTTTTTATTTTAAAATTAAAATTAGTTCCGTTGGAATTCTACTTAACCATTCTATGAGACCATCATTCCTATGAGTTCAAGGTCTAAACTTATTGTATCTCTATGTTCAATTTTTTAGTTGTCAATTTATTTTATATTCCAAACAAAAAACCAATAAAATCTAACCCTTGAATAAAAAATTTGCCCCGATCAGTAGGGCACTAAAATTCTATTACTTACTCAAAAGAATGAAAAAAATATATTTAAAATCTTAAAATTTAATCTATTAAATAAAAAATATTGCTTATTTGAGAATAGCTTCCTTTTTTTTAATAAATTTTTTGTTATTTTAACTATAAAAACTAATCTTATTATAATATAAATTATTAAATTTATAAAATATATTAGTATTTAATAACAATTAAATTATTAATATTAAAAATGTTTAAATTTCACAACAAAGATAAAAGTTAATAATTTTTTTTATTAAATTTTAAGTGTTTAAATATCGTTACTTAAAAAAATATACTCTCCCGATATATAATAAAAAAGAAATATATTTAATTTTTAAAATTTAATTAAAAGAAATTTTACTATACGAAAGAAAATAGTATTTTCACATTTATTAGTTAATATTTCTCCTTTTCTTAAAGGTTTTTTATTACTTAAATGTAAAATCTAATTCTATTATCATATAAATTACAAAATTTTTAATACAATAACATCTATGAAAATTAAATTATTTACACTAAAAAATATTTAAAATAAAAAATCAATGAAAAAAGAAGACGAATATTCTTTTAATTGGATGAAATTAAAATTTTATTTTAACTATATTTTAGGCGTGATATGTTTATTAAAAAGAATATATTATATCAATAGGGACAAAAAAGTAAATTTATAAAGCCCGATCCTTACCTACATTACCATATAAATGGAATCAAAGTATGAGAGTTTTATTATAATACTCGATCTATTTTATAAATTCCTATTTGTAGTTTTTCAAAACTAAGTTGACGGAGGGATGAGAAGAAGAATATGAAAATTTTAAGATCCAGTTGTAATCAGATATAATAAAGACCTAACTTTCCTTGGGTGATTCATTTTTCAACCGTGATCTACAAAGTGAATAAAAAGAAATCACATCTACAAATATAAACTAAAGGTGATCTGAATTGGAAATTGTAACACAATAAGAGGAAACTATTGAACTCATTGTGTTAATTTAATTAAGGAAATTATCCAAAAGGATAGGTCCACATAAGTAAAATTCTGTCCTTCTCAAGTGTAAAGCTATCATATAAATTTATTACATCTTATCTACAATCAACGCCTTGCCTCACGACCAAATGTAATAATGTTCAAAAACATATCATTCTTCTTTCATCTCGATATCAATCATTAACTATCACTAATTATATCCAAAGTAAGTTTAAATTGTATATTAACCCACAAACTTTTCATTTAAGTGCACTTCTAAAAATCAATCGTTCTCAGAACTCGTAAAAATACAAGAAATTTTCCATTAAAAAGTGAAAGTTGCTATGCAGGACAACCAAATAAAAACGGGAGCCATTAGGCATTAGAACTACATATAACCATGATTTGAATAAAATTAGCATTAAGAAGATACCCATAAATCATGCTTCTCCAGTTATTAATACATGATTTTGACATAAGCACTATTTTTCAAATTTGAATTTAAGGACAAATCAAAAATGCATTATGCATACATCGACCTATTAAAAAAAGGTCTAGAAAATTAAATAGTGTAAAGATTACTTAGTTTTTTTATCTCTGACAATGGCAATAGTCTCATCTCTTTTATTCTTACATAAAGCACAGTGAGAGAACTATCAATGCTCCAACATAAACATAGGTATATAATAGGAAAAGGAGAAAAATTTCTAAGGATACTATAAGCACACACTATTACCTCATATTTTTATATATTTTTATATCTGTTAGTTTCAAAAATTGAAGAGAGAGATGGAGCAGTCTGAAATCAAGTAAAAAACATAAACTTGAAAAATTCAATAGAATGACAAAAATAGAAACACCGAATTCTGTATTTCAACACAAAAAAACTCAAATCTTGACGCAAATATTTTATAATAATTCCTGCAATATCTTTTATCTTAAAACGCTTATAGGTCTAAACTAAAATAAAAGGGAGACAGAATTTCTTATATTCTATATATTTCAACACTTCTTTATAATACAAACCTAATTTCCTTTAGGCGATCCATTTTTTTGGAAAAACAATAACATCAAACCAGGAAAAGCAAAAGACTGAACATTAAAAAGAAAAAAGAAACATTGAGATGCTTAGAAGAAACAAGAATTCATCTGAAGGGTCGTGGAATTTGGGGATGATGATGATGATGTCGTTTTTGTTGGTTTAATTATAAAAAAGAAGAAGTAATTTAATTATATTAATTTATATCTTAATATTATTGAAAAAAATAAAATAATTTATAGGTAAAAATTATAAGTAATTTATAAAAATGCTTAGAGGAATTTTAGAGAACAAAAAGTTATCTTTCTTCAAAAAATTTATCAAAACCAACTTCATCTTAGGTACTCTCATTGCATTCCATCGTATCCCAGTTTCTAATAAAAATGCCATATTTTTTTCATTTCACAAAACCTTTTATCCCCTTAGATTTTAAAAAATTTAGCTTTTGAACAACTGAGTGATACTCTAATTGCTTTAATACAATATCAAGTTCTAGTATCAATAGCACATTCATTAAAGTCTAAGAGAGATAAGTCTGTGTTTCTCGAGAAGAGGAAAAATGCAAACAAATATATTTATATTTCCCATAGAGAATATACAATTGTTGACCTTTTTAACGGTCACAGTTAAATCCTTTAACAACAACATTATATCACCTATAAATATTATATTGCTTTTAAATCATTTAATTGCTTTGTCAACAACATTAAAAATTTATTTAATTGCTTTGACACCATTTGCTAAAAATTATATTTTTATAAATCAATTTATTTTATTGATGTTTCTTTACTAAATTTTTAATACTATTATTAATTATATAAATTTAATTGAGATATTTCAATCATAATTAAATAAAAAAATAATTTAATAAAAAATAAACTAGTAAAAAATATGCAACTAAAAATAAAAATGATATATATATAATTGCAAACATTTAGTACCACTTAAATTAAAATTAAAACATAAATAATTCTAAATTCAAGTGAATATAATTCATATGTTAATCCAAATATTTAGTATCACAAAGAAATAAAAATGTATTTAGATCTAAGACTGTGATAGTCGAAATTGATGTGGTATCAACTCTACCAAAATGTCTCTAAACTCTTACAATTACATTTTATAAACCTACAACTCACTTTCGATCGATTCTAAGCAAAACTCTGTTAACTACAACTTAAGTTGTGAACTCTAACTCACTGCACAAATTGTATTTAGTGGATGAACTGCCTATATTAATATGACACTCTTCGACGTCTACTCACATTTGTTCCATCAGACCCTCTTTAGATAAAGCTTTTGGTTTATCAATCTTGTTGCCTAGCACCAGCAATGGGATACCATTCAGTAATGGTTTGCTTAACAAAGTCATGAAATTTACTTTTTGAGACCGACAAGTTATCATAATCAGCTGCATCAACAACATAACTGCAAAATGTAACATCAACATTCAAAAGACCAAAGTGGTAATCATAAATATACACAGTACGAAGAAAGGGAAATAGGAGGGATGTCACTGAAAACAATGAGGGAAGGTGAAATCTGCTTCTCAAATAATGTCCTTGTTCTACCAATAGAAATGAAAGTATTTAATTTTTGAATGCGTCAAAAAATATGGGAGAACCAAAAAATATTTTTTCACAGCGAAGAAACTCTACATCCAACTCTAAGTTGAAATTTTAATAAACGTCCATCTAAATTTAAAATATTTGAAACTACTAGTTAGTTACATTTCATGGACAACCAAACTTTGACACATTAAAAATGTGAACTATCACAAAACATAACAATATTCTGGTGATAATTCCAGACGAATCCGATATACATAAGAATGTCTTTCAGTAATAGCAATAAAATACAACTTTCAGCCTATTAGAGTTTCGGTTAGACAAGAAAATATTATGGAATGAATAAATACTTGTATGCTGTTTATTTATTTCAAAATTATTTGTTCCTGTTCTCTATCTCTATATGAAGCCTCTTAACATTTGCTAGCAAAACCCTACCTTTGTTTATTATTGTTTGTGCATTCAAGTCACTTCAAATAGGGTGTGGAGTTCCTATACATACCCAAGAAAAAGAAAACAAGGGTGATCGTAGTATTTATGATGATATCAAACAAACTAATAGTGCATCCACTACACCCAGCTTGCCCTTCTCCATACAATGTTCAACAACCATATGATGTTTGAATTAGAATAGGCCATGATAATGCAGAGACACATGGCTAATTCCATGATCATGTATAGAATCCAATTTCAGAGCTCCACAAGATAACTCGATGTAATAATGTTCAAAGGTGGCAGCTTATATTATCCTTTAGCCCCTAGATATACAACACAAGGTAAAGACAATTCGAGGATAGTTACAATACTTTTGGAAATCTATAAAGGCACATCTAATAGAACTTCCCGCACTTTTTTAATAAGGTATCTTGTCAACACAATGGCAATTAAACATTCATTAGAAAGGAGCACGGACAGAATATGAAAGCTTAAAACCGATTTGTAATCCACCTTATCAATCCCACAGACATCAAAATTTATTTCTCACACCTTCCACCGTAGAAAGAACTTCTAACTTGTATGCCAATTTCAGCTTTAGATGCACTCTATAATTGTCTCCCAACAGCATCAAATATAATACCATCTTCAGCAAAGGCACACTCAACAGAACTTATACATCCATCAATAAGAATGCGAGCAACAGCCAAAGCTTGGGCTTGGAAAAAGGTTCAGGTTATGCATTGCAAAAGCAAGGACAGAGATATTCATTTATAAGTACAGTATCAACATAGTTAAAAATATTTTTAAAGGTCACCAACAAAATATAATCATTATCGCAGATAAGACTTGCTAATAAGGATGCGGGGAACTCCAAAAATACCTCTTCCTTGCACTTGTTTTCTGCTAGGAACATTAAATTCCTCAAAGCCCACCAAGCATTTAATCTGATAGTTGCATTCATTGATGTCGATGACTGAACAAGCTATTGAACACCTCCACGATGAATAAACAGTGACCAATCAGTTGGAAAATCAACCACTATGTTGCTAATAGCACCAAGAGTTGCAAGCTGGTAAACAGAACATTGTTAAAATCATCCTTTTAAAGAGGGTAAAAAAATAAAACAAACTTCAACAACTTGTCGTGAGGAAAACTTAAATACCAGAAAACTTAAATACCAGCTACTGGACAAAAATGTTTATAAATTCCGAAAGATTTTGAATGCAGTAACAACATCTATGTAACATCAAGCAAGTCTAAAGTAATTTCATTAAAGTTCAAATAACAACCAAACTCAAAGTCTTTAGAAGATAGATTAATCCAATACTCTCCTCAAGTAAATGATTCAATAGTCTTCATCATTTGGCTTTCTTATATCATATCTATCAAGTGATATAAGAGCTCAAGAAATGGCATATCTTTTCACCTATACTGGAAAAATAAATCAAAAAAATTCTTTAACCCTTTTGGGCAGTCAAAACATATTAGACTATCTATACCGTGGTTTAAAAATAATAAAATTAAAAAAAAAAAAACAGCAACCAAATTCTGTAGGTTGTTTGCAAATACCATAACCACCAGTCTAGGGAAATAATCAAGTGAAAGAATCTTGTCATTGGCAGCCTGCTCCAAAGAGTCAACAATCAATATGAGAAGGTCAACTATCCTAATCATTTACTGGTGGTAATTCTCATAGCCCCATTTTCTTCTGATCGACCAAGCTTACTCATATCCTGATAAAACTGATACACAAGCTCAGGCGATTGGTGTGATATTAGGGAGTATTGATGAACAAATGCATTACCAACCTAAAAATGTATAAACATGAGAATAATAAAACCAGTTAAAGACCTAAAATCTAAAATTAAAACAAAACATTCAACATATATATTTTAGACTAAATGAAAAAAAAATTACAATATCAGCAGTTGGAGCTATTTGTACTTGTTGCAGCGTCGATGCATCACTATTACTTGCTCTTATGTCTTCCCAAACGCAATACAAAAATCCTTATTAACCAAGAACGCAAAATCATCACTAGAAATTAATTTAAAGAAATGAATATACGAACTAAATCTGCAAAGGATCCAAAGGATAAAAGTTTTCCAGGAACAATTCCACAAAAACAAAGAAACACTTAAATGATTTGTCTCAATATCCGATTCAAACTTCACTCTCTCAACATTCTAGGTTGTGTAATATCATTTTCTCAGCTAAAAAAAAAAATCACCAAAGCGAAAAAAAAAACTAGAATAAATTATTGAAAGAAATGGAAGGAAAAAGAGAAAAATAGTATAGATTTGAGTACCTGAACTGAATATTAGTGAGGATTTCTTAATCTCTTTCTCAGGCACCTCCCTTTTTCAGTGTGCTTATGAATTTCTAGGGTTTCTTCTCTCCAGAACAGCAAAACTTGAAGAGGCACGAGAACGAGGGACTAAGACTAATTACATAAATATATTTTTTTAATAATATAAAAATAAATAATTATCTTGATTTTATTGTTATACATAAAAGTATAAAAATATTTGCAAAATATAATATTAAATAATAAGATAGATAAATATTTTTTTTGAATTATTATTATTTAAATAAAATATTAATAAATTTTAAAAAAAAAGTGATATTCTACTTAAACATTAGTGATTGATTAAAATCGAATTCAGAATATGGGTTCAAACCACACATTTCAAACTCAATCTATGATCACCATATTATACTCATGGGTGTTAAATTTATTAATTTAATAGATGAATTTAAATAAAAATAAAATAAAATTAATATATTTAACTTTTAATATAACTATAATTAAAAAATATTACTATAATTATAGTAAAAAATTTTAAAAAGAAGATTTATTACTTGCTTACTTTGACTTTTGAGGTGTTATAATTTAGATAATATTTTTTTATAAAACTAACACTTATTTTTTCATAGGTTTGCAGTCCGTTGACTCATCACTACAAAATTATAAATAAAATTACTTATTTATCTTCAAAAATTTATCAATTCTTACCTCTGAAACTTAATAATTAAACTTAATAATGTTTTAGGATAATTAAATAAGTTTTTGTGACACCCCCGATTTTCAAGGTCATGCCCGGTATGGGAATAGGGATATCCCATCCCCATAAGCCTCAGACAGACTAGAATGCAGATCAATAAATATAGAATTCATATAATACGGGGTATTACAGTTTTAAAAAGATACTAGTAAATGATAAATTTTTAACTTTTAAAGGTGATAAAATTTTTAAAAATTATTTAAATTAATAAATTTTTTAAAGAATAATGATTTACATAACTAATAGGATTAAATTATTATTTTGATTAAATTTTAAAGATAAA
>JAVXUL010079247.1:0-24330 GCA_035590515.1 Trichilia minutiflora | reverse complement strand
TTCAATTGTTGAAAATTTCCATTAATGCATGCTTAGGGAACCTAGAAAAAATCCTAGGGTTTAGGGCCTCAACCCCATTTCAATTTACTCACAACGTGTGTGCAAAAATTGATCGTAAGTGTATGGTATCAATTTTTAGTATAGAAGTGGTAAGTACAAGGTTTTCGTATCCACATAAAATTAATTTAAATTATGTTAAGTACTATAGGTGAACTAATACTAATTTTATTCAGATACCTATTAAAATAACAAATTAAATTAAACTAAGCTAAATATAACTAATATGATACATTATATACATGGAGCATAGCCATAAATAATTGAAAAACTCAAGTATAAATGTCCCAGAGAATTAATTTCACCTAGCGCTCAACTATATTTCTCATGTCAATTCATTATCTACTCAATTCTAAGTTTATAACAAGAATAATAATTTATTTGATTACCTCTCCCGAAGTCAAGTCAATTCTATTCCTAAAACCCAAATTTAATATCTCTTTCTTGTATTCTCTCTAATAGTCTTCAAAGGGATTAATAGCCTCCTAGCTCGTTAGCGCCTAGGTTATATTATATAAAGTCTAATATAGGACAACCTCTCCCGAGTATTTCATCCTAAATTTAAAATCATCTAATATATAGCCAATAACTAAAAGTATTAAGTAAAGTATAATACAAATAAACTTATAAAAAGAGTAACGGATCAATTAAGCAATCAAAATATCCCAGTTCACTATCTAACTATTTTCAGGTCTATAAGACAAAATTCGTAATGCAATCAACTACCTCTCCCAAGGTTAAGTTGATTAAAACTCTAAATCCTAATTCTGATAGCTTTTATAATTTCAAATCTATATTTTTCATCTATCACCATGGAAAACTCTCAATTGCTACCTAAAATTGAGACCTTTAGTTTGTTATGTTATTTCACTCTTGATTATTCTTCATAGGTAATAACGGTCTCCCAACTCACCGATTATCTCTGTTATACTAATCAAATTCTAACCTAAGATTACCTCTCCCGAGTGTTCATCTTTAGTTGATCTCACTAATTCTCAAGTAATAAATTAGATATCTTAAATATAGATTAGCATAAATAGATCATTGAAAAGGTTGAATAAATGAACAAAGGTAAGTAAATCATCCACAAAATATTGATTAAATCAACACTCTAGATTATAAATTCATTGTAACATAAAAACTAGAATAAATACCATACAAATCCACAAATTCATGGTTCATAATGAAGAAAACAAAAAAGTTAGAAAGAGAAAAAAACTCATGGTAAATCCTCCTCTAATCATCTGATTCTATGGCTTCTTTATTTTGTTCTCTATGATTCTTTAAGGGTTCCTCTTCAATTTAGGTGGATGGCTACCTCCTTCTAACTCTAAAAAAGTCTTCTTTTTATATAGGTTTCAAAAATTAGGGCTTGGAGGAAAAATTGATCAAAAATAAGGAACTCAAATGTTTCTGCATCAAACTGGAGCTGCAGCGGGCCAAATAGACTGTAGCACCAACCTTTCTATCCCAAGAGTTGGTTTTAAGCCATGGCTAGCATTGCAGAGCCATAATTCTGGCTGTAGTGCTAGGCTTTCTACCTGATAGTATTTGATATTTATCTTTATATCTATTTTTCATACCTTTAATGTCTTCAAATGAACTTAAATTCTTCATGAAAGTTTTATATCTTTGATTCCTCTTTCCAACTCATCTTGAATATTTAAAATCTAATCATTACACTAAAAGATATTATCATTTTATGAAAATTATACAAAATAGCTCCTCTACGCACCATTTGCCAACTTTTGAAAAACTGACCCTATGACATAAAAAAAAACTTATTAAAACAATATATATTAACTCAAAAAAAAGCAAAATATAAGTTAAAAAACCTTAAGAAAAATTAACTCTAATTAGTATCCTCATAAGCACCAAGTACATTTGTCATTTTTCCTACAAACCAAGTGATAAACTATAATTAGACATGCAACTTCATAAAGAAAAGCCAAAAATAGCCCTAACCCGTACAGTCACCCAAATTCCCTATTTAAACATAAACATTCAAAAAATAACACCCAATACATAGCCCACAACTCAACAAAACCTAAAAATGATAGTTATAAAACGCCTTAGAAAATAAAGTCATCACCCTTATCTCCCGACTATTGTTCCATCTCCCTTAGAAACCTAGACCCTTGTTAACTATTGGATCACCAATAAATAGTATAGAAAAACTTATTGGGGTGTAAACTTGCAGTGAAGAACACGAAGCCTTAAAGAAATTATGCTTATAGTTACACAAAAGGAATTGCAAAGAAATTGTAGCAAAATTGAAAGTTGAAGCAAAAGACATAAAGAATTTGAAAGAGAATAAAAGCCTTACTTATGCTAAAGAATTTGAATCCCAACCATTGATGGGATCAAAAGACGTGGTAAAGTTACATCAATGTAAAAAATAGTGGGTTATTTGAAACACGAGTAGTTATGGTTCAGCCACATGTAAAAATAGTAATTTATTTAAAGAACAAGTGATTCTAGTTTAACCATATGTACAATCACTATAGATTAATGAGATAGTATGTTAACAATGATAATATTAATGAAATGGCATATAGGAACATTAAAGATATAGTGGCTTGATAGACAAGCCACAATGGATGTGAACATTCCCCAATAAAACCCATTATAATTCTTAAAAAGGATTACCACTTAAGATACCCTAAATCCAACTGGTAGAGTTAGTTTTAAACCAAAAAGTTTGCCAATTTTTAATAAAGAAGTTAATGACTCATTGTACAAGACTGGGAGACTAGGTATTGGGAAGAAAAATAACCATCACCAAACAATAAAAATAGAACCCTGGTTATATGGTCAGGGAGCCTAGTAAAGATCCTGACTCAAAAATCAAGACAAATGCTATGAGACCATTTTCGACCAATAGAAAGAAACACTCACCCATATTATCGCCTTGACTACATCATCATTCTTGCCACGTGATCAGGATTATCTCTTAAAATTGCAAGTACAATTGCTTACTTTTAAGGTTAGAGTCTTGTCAGTATCACCAACCCTGATCGGAGATCAAGAGTACTACTCAAATCTTGTAGAACATACCTCTCAAGAATGCCCAGGAACATGTCTAAAAAGGGCCATAGAATTTTTCTTACTAAGTCAGGAGCCTCTATTTTTTACCTAATTTTTTGCAACTATATATCAGCAATACCAAAAATAGAACACATCACATGTCAAGCACTATGATTATGTCTCGTATCAATGTTTATATGACACTACTACTTATCAAGCAACCCGTAACTTATATTATTGAAAATAGGGGAAACATAGTGTAATGATTACTTAATAGTAAATAAACCTTGTACTACATACTAGCCTCCTACAAAAAAGTTATCCATCAATCCTATCCTCTGAGAACTCGTGTGAAAAAGTATACAAAACTTGAGAATCACTCCTTTAAAAAGACACTAAATCTAATGGAAGAGAGGTTAGCATCGACCACACTTATCAATTATTATTCATCATTTTTCTCCTTTTTTTCCTACATATACCCACAGTAATCCAACATATACCTCTCCCTTATTATTCACTTGTATCTTCTTTTTCTATGCTTGCTTCTTTATTTATGTCTTGCAAAAATATTGACTTAAGTATCAAAATTTTTTTATTAGATAACCAATATCACTCTGAGCTTTCCTTATATTTACAGGTATCTGGCAAGCAATTAACACCATTAGACTTTTACTGTATGATACCCAAAATCAACTTCACCTCAGATCAGCATAGTATTTAAACTATTTTTTTGCATTAATAATTATTAATTATTTTAATTATAATATTTTTAAAATTAAATGAAATATATATAGTAGTTACAAACAACTTTATTTATTTTTTTCAAAGAATGTGATTAGATTACTGTTCATTCTATTTCAACAATTTTCTTAAATAATAAAAGAAATCTACTTCTAAAATATAATTTAAAAAATAGTTACTCTAAAAATAATTTACAAAATACTTAATTACTTTATTTTATAAATAATACTAGAAAGTGGTTGATGTATCATTAGTGTTAAAAATTTCACATCAGTTTTTTCTGGGTCTTCGAGGGGGAAAGAATAAAGCATTGGCCTTTACAAGCATTCTTTAATCTTCAACTCCCCTTTTTGTTTTTATCCATTAATGCTCTTCATTTCTTCTTTTCTAATTTATGTTTACATACATACATACATACATACATACATACATATATACATACATATATATATATATATATATTCTTGTTCATTTTTCGTTCTTGTAGGTAAAAGACATAGGAAAGTCATTTTGTTAAGAAGAAATGATCCAAAAATTCCTTGAAGTTACTTTCTTCTTCTTACTTTCTAAGATTATTTTCATGGTTTAGGGTTTAGTTGTTAAGGAAAGACTTACCTGAGAAAATTTAGGGAAATTAAAAGGGATTTTAGGGATTATAATATTTGAACTTTATTAAGGCAAGCAATTCAATGAGATATATTTTTTGGTGGGTCTTTCTTAATTGAGTCATAATTTAAGTAAAAACCTGAATTAATGTAATATTCTATTGCCATTGTTTTAATTTATGTTGCTGTATGTATATGCATGTGTGGTGGATATATAGGCTCGAAGCAAAAAAAGAAGTAAAAGTAGAACTAAGAGAAATTATAAGTTAAAAAAGCTTCACCATCGGGATGATTTTGTTTTATATTCATGCGGTAGCGATGATTCAAGTAGTTCTGTACCTATTTCATCCC
Source organism: Trichilia minutiflora (assembly GCA_035590515.1). Taxonomy (NCBI): domain Eukaryota; kingdom Viridiplantae; phylum Streptophyta; class Magnoliopsida; order Sapindales; family Meliaceae; genus Trichilia; species Trichilia minutiflora. The sequence goes on along the minus strand of JAVXUL010079247.1, from coordinate 19,549 downwards.
TTAGTTCGGAGGAAGATTATAGAAGGAAGAAGTCTCGATCTAGAACGAGAAAATATGTTAAGGTTAAAAGGAAGGTTCAGTAACGATCCAATAATAGTGAAAGCACTGAGGATTCTTTTCATGTTAAAAACCAAAAAGGGTCAATGATGATTTCCATGCGAGAAGAAAAAGCCGTGAAAAGAAAAATAAAAAATCTAAGAGAGCTGTGGTTGTTAGTTCTACAAGTAGTGGATCACAGAGTTGCTTAACATATCGTGATGAGAGTAGTAGCAGTGACGAGAGTGCAGTTGAGAAAAATATATGCAGGTCTGAAAAGAAAGAAAGAGAGAAGAGAAGACTGGAGAAGGTGAAAAATGTAAGAAAAAGGGGGGTGTAAAATACCTCAAAACAGGATGATTTTATTGATATTATTATATATAAGCCTTGTCTCTACAATCTCATATTTGATATGGTACAAATACAAACAATAATGGAATAAATCAAATAACATAAGAAACATAATTAAGATAGAGACCATTCAAGTAATCAAGCCAGATATTATGCTTATGTTATAGTAATCTATTCCTATAATTACTTGTTCAATCTTTCTTTATTTGTTACAATACTCCCCCTCAAGTTAGAGCATGAAGATTTGAAATGTCCAACTTGCTTAGTAACTTATAAAACTGATCACTGTCAAGAGCTTTGGTAAAGATATCAGTTAACTGATTTTGAGAAGTAATGGATCGAGTTACAAGAGTCTGTGATTGAATATGTTGCTTAATAAAATGACAATCTATCTTAATGTGCTTGGTACGCTCATGAAACACTTGGTTAGCTATAATATAGATAGCAGCACAATTGTCACAAAATAAAGGAACTGGTCTGATGTGTCTTACCTCAAAATCTTATAATAATCTGAGTAGTCATATGATTTCACAAGTGGTATTGGCCATAGCATATATTTTACTTCAACGGAGGAATGAGAAACAACTGTTTATTTCTTAGATCGCCATGATATTGGTGAAGATCCAAGAAAGATAACATAACCAGTAGTTGACTTTTGTGTGATTAGGCATCCTGCCCAATCTACATCAAAATAAGCTTGTAATGTTAACAACCCATGTGAAGGGAGTAAGATACCTTGTCCTGGAGTACCTTTAATATAATATAATACCCTATATTCAGCTTCAAGATGTGGTTGTCATAGAGCATGCATGAATTGACTAAGGATATGTACTACATAACATATGTCTGGGTGAGTGATGGTGAGGTATAACAAACGGCCAACCATTCGACGATAATGTTTCGGATCAGCACATAATTCACCAGAATCAATTGAAAGCTTATGTTCCTGCTCCATAGGAGAATTGATTGGTGTATAGCCAGTAAGGTCACTATCGACTAGAATATCAAGAGCATACTTACATTGGCTTAAGAAAATTTCTCTGAGAGAATGTACCACCTTAATCCCAAGGAAATACTTGAGTTTACCAAGGTCTTTGATGTGAAATTTGACATCTAAATAATGTTTCAACTTAGAGATACGTTTAGTATCTGTCCCCATAATGATAAGATCATCAACATATATAAATATGACAATAAACGTCTATAGTTATATGAAAAAGTGAATAAAGAATGATCTACATCTGATTACAAAAAACCGATTTCAAAAAGAGAAGTGGTGAACTTTTGATACCAAATGGGAGATGCTTGACGAAGGCCATAGAGAGACTTTTACAATCGGCAAACTCATTGCCCCCCCTACGTAACAAAACCCTATAGAATTTTCATGTACACTTCTTCAACTAAATCCCTATGTAAGAAGGTGTTATTCACATATAGTTGATACAGTTCCCAATTATACACCAATGCAAGTGCCAACAAGCACCCAATCATAATTTGACAACTAAAGCAAATGTCTTATAAAAGTCAATTCCTTCAATTTGGGTATAACCCTTAATAATAAGGCAAGCTTTATAATGCCCAATGCTTTCATCCGGTATTTACTTGACTTTGTAAACCCATTTAGAATCAACAACCCGCTTTTCAAGAAGCAATGGTTCTAATGTCCCAGTATTATTTGCCTTCAAAGTAGAGATTTCCTTAGCTATGGCATCTCTTTAATGCTAAAATTTTACTGCTTGAGAAAATGATTTTGGCTCATTATTAGATGTGATGGCCGTTAGAAAAGCAGTATGAGTTTTAGAAAATTTAGAATAAGAAAGAAACTGGGAAAGAGGATATACCGTTGAGTTTGTCAAAGGGAGAGGTGAGAGCAATATATGACTTGTGGAAGTTAAAGAGGGGGGCAAAGTGTACTAATAACCAGATAAACAATGTGAGACTTGTTTTTGTCATTTATCTTATCTTGGAATAGCTTCTGAATTAACATTCATGATCCCATCATATGGTAAAACCAATGGTCCTTCTTCAACTATTTCAATCTTGACTCTATCTAGAAGATGTGGATCAGATGAATTAGGAGCAGTTGCTTTCGAATCATGAGAAATATCTGATGATATTAAATTAGGCACAATTGAAGAGTTACCATAAGAAGGAGTCACGTTTAATCTAGCAAAAGGTTCATTGAGCCTGAAATCCTCTATTACAAGTCTTGTGCTATTAAGTGGACCATTGAAAATATCAGCTTGATTAAGTTTAGCAAATGGGAATATTTTTTCCAAGAATTGAACATCCTAAGAGCCATAAATTCTTTTATTTTCAAGATCATAAATTTTGTATCCCTTTTGGCCACTTGGATACCCAGCAAAAACACCTGGCTTGGCACGCGATACAAACTTGTCTTGTGGTTTATCATTTATATGTCCATAACAAAAGCACCCAAAACTCCTCAAATGATTATAGGTAGGCATTTTTTAAGCAATACTTCATAAGAAGTTTTATCTTGCAAAATAGAAAATGGCATGCAGTTGATTAAATATGCTACTGTAAGAACATATTCACCCCAAAATGAGATAGGAAGATTTGCTTGAAAACGTAAAGCACGTGCTACTTTTAAAAGGTGTCTATACTTACGCTCAATAACTCTATTTTGCTGGGGTGTATATATGCAACTAGTTTAGTGCTCCACTCGAAGATCAAAGTAGTAATTCTTTAAATCATCATGTGTGAACTCAAGTCCATTATCGATTCTGTAAGACCCTATATTTTCAAGGAAGGGCATTTTTGACTTTTCATAAATGTATGCCTGAGTTTTATATAAATCGATGGTATTTTGGGGGTGAAATGAGGTTTTGAACGAATTAGATAGAGTAAGGAATGGGAATGGATATCGAGAATTGAACGGGAGTTCGACCACGACAGAAGACTTGAAGAAGAAAGCATTTGATCGAACGAATGGATTCGACCGAATGAAGGTATGATTCGTTTGACCGAACTAAAGGACCAAAATTTTTAGAGAGTTAGAAAACTTTCGATCAAACGAATTGTCTATTTTATTCGAACGACTTAGTGGGCAAAAATTTTTAGGGACTCGTAAAATCTTCGATCAAACAAAGGTTCTATTCTTTTAAACGAACTTTGCTTTGGTCGAATGAACTGGTTGATTTGTTCAATCGAATCATGCGAAAAGACTTATTTTTTCTCATCTAAAAGCTTCTTTTCTTATATTTTTAAGGGCAAAATGGTAATTTCATCCATTTTCTATAAATAGGGGTCATCCCCTTTCATTTTTCACATTTTCTCCTTTTCTCCCCTCTTTTCTTTTTTCCTCTGCTCTCCCATGATTCTGCTTCTGCTCTCCACCAACCATCATATTTTCTTCTTTCTTTTTTTGATTTCTCTTCGTCCTTTTATCACATTCTACATCGTAAACACTTTACTAGCTTCAATTTGTCTCAAGGAGAATGGAAATCATAAAAGGGAGGCTAGGGTTTCGAAGCTCAATTTGGGGCTTTTGGTGTTCTAGGCCAAATCGAGAAAAATTAAGGATACCACAAGGTTTATAGCATTATTTCTAACTCGTCTGTAGCTTTCATTTCGTATTTTATCAATTTTTGCATGTTTGGCTTTTACTGTTCATCCAAGGGGTTTTGTTAGTTTTGTCGCTTAAGTTTAGATTTTTATGTGTTAATTAGATTGTAGTAAGGTTGGGTAACTCATTAGGAAGCTAAAATGAGAATTAAAAAAAATATGGATAGTAGGAACAGTGTTTGGGTACTGTTCATCAACGAACGATTCGGCTTTCGTATTATAAGTTTTTGGGTTACAATGCATTAGTTAGGATGTAGAGTACATGGGTATATGATTTGGTACATAAGAAACTTGAGTTTGAAGAAATTCACTTTGTAGTAATAGTAACCCTTACTATTAGAGACGAAACCCTTTAACCATGGATTAGTTCTAGTAAACGAGGTCGAGCGGTGTTACTTAGGTTGTGAATCAAAGGTGTAGTAGGGTTATATCGACTATCAGATTGAAGGGCAGAAAAGTGCTATAGTTGCGTGAGGTCGGTTAAGAGACAGTCGTATTAGATTTAAGCTATGTGCGTATCGAATGAATTTGAGCAGTCATATGTGTACTAACAGAACTCTTTATGTATATGTGTATAAGCTCTGATTGCGAGGATCAAGAATCTGACTTGAGTGAGGAAATTTAAGGAGTGTGCACCCTCTCTAACCTGTAAGTAGAACCCTTCATATTTTACTTTCTTTTTAAATGCTTTATAATTTCAAATAGTGTTAAACAGCTTTTTAAGAAAATATTTATCTGTGATGGATGAAATGTAAATGAAACTTCATATGTTTTCAGATATGTTTTCATGGGTTATAAAAGTAGATATATATTGTGAACTCTTGATAATACATTTTTAATAGATTTTGAATGCCTTAATATATACGGGGAATTTTAGCTCATATGACTATTTTTGAACTATACGCATTATTCAAAATGATAGTTTCGCAAACGTTTATACACATTGAAATTGATGAGATTTATGATCATGTATATATATATTTGTATTTTGATTTATCATAGATTTAGTTATATGATTTATGATGATGATACGGCCAATAGACCAGGTTTTATGTTTGGTACATGACGACACGGCCAGTGGGTCAGATTTTATATCTGCATATAGCTGATAATGACCATATGGGTCGGGTTATTTACTGTAGCTACAGGATGTGGTAACCTGACAGAGTTCACTCGGATGTGGACGCGTAGGTGAGTGTGGTATGTGGTAGCCTAGGATCAATCTAAGGAGAGAGGTAGGTGAGTAAAGACTTCACAGGTGGAGGTGTAGTATGGTGTATATTATTATCATGAGTTGTGATTTGACCATCTGTGAGTCTCGTCGAATTAGTCACGGATGTCATCACGTGACTAATTCGAGGCGAACGTCAGTGGTGGGCCTATTTTCTAATTAAAACATGCAAATTTTTATTTGTACATTTTAAAGTAAACTTTTATAAAGTATCATTATTTTTATCTGTATATAAAACCCATTGACAGCTTAAGGAATGGGCCTGATCAGTGTAATTCCCAAGAAGGCAACCATGCCCAATATTTTTCTCAAGGTTCAATGAGTATTGGTTTAGAAATAAAAGGGTATTTTAAACTTGTTCTTCCTTTCTTTTTCAGATATATTGTTTGATAAAGATTATGCCTCATGTTATATTTATTTATTATTGTTATTATTATTTTATATGTTCCCTCACTGAATATACTTTAGTATACTCACCACTTTTTTCCCCACTCACAGACAAGAGTAGAGAGTACGTGAAAGGTGGTGATAACATCAAGAGTTGCGACTTCAGGTATTGCATCTATATTCGACTCACACTAAGTTCATCTGAGTCCATTGAGAGAAATTATTAGAAACTTTGGTTCTCTTTTGTTTTCAGGAGCGCAAAGAATTTATATTTTAAATATTGATATTTGTAACGAAAATATATTCTTAAATATTGGTTTGTATAATATTTTGGATTGATATATGATTTTCATTTGTGATGAGTTTAGATGAAAAATATTTTAAAAGTGCCTGTGCTTGTTTCGATAATAGTGGTTTGAGAGATTTGAGGAAAATTTTATTAGAAATGCTTTGTGTATTTTAAAATTTTTAACCTTACAAATTCTTAGTAAACGTTTTGAGTTTAAAGAATATTTATTAGGAATTTGTGACGATTGTCACGTGTGAATCCTACGAATTAGGACATGACAGATTCCTAGAATCTTAATTCTCAAATTAAACTGAGTATAAACCCAATTAAAGAACTGTAACAAATAAGCTTTAGTTTCTGACTTATACTTTATGAGAAATACCGGTATTGCTTAACTAAAATTATCTACCAAAATTAAGAAATAATGACATCCAAAAAAGGATTTGTTTTGTAAGGAACTCAAATGTCACAATAAACTAAATCAAAAACATTCATTGTCTTATTCGTACTGATTGGAAAAATTACCGCGTCTATTTTGCTTTACAACAAGCATCACAAAATAAATTCTTCTTGCAATTAAAGAAATAGATAAATTCGGAACCAAATGAATACGGTTTATTGGTAGATGCCCCAACAGATAATGCCCCAACTCTGAATCAATTGTATCACCTGCAATCAAGGCCTTCTCCCCTCTCATTAGCTCCAAATAATAGAGGCCATTCTGCTTCCTCGAGGCTAAGTCCTGAATCATAAAAGAATCCGGCATAAATTTCACTAAACAATTTAAATCATTTGTCAATTTACTAACAGAAAATAAATTGAAACAAAATTTGGGAACTCCCAAAACTTGTTCAAATGTCAGTTTATTTCGAGATCAACTTGACCCAAGCCATAAACTTTTACTGTTGGACCATTGGGAATTTGTACTGGTGGTATATTGGGCTGAAGAACAACTTTTGATAAAGAATCAATGCTGCAGGTTATATGATTTGTGGCTCCTGTATCCATAACCCATTTATTGTTTTTCTTAAACGAAAAACTAAAAATCGCCATATTTGCGGATGGATTGCCTTCCGTTGTTCCATGACTTTCTAAATTAGCTAGCAGTTGCTGATGTTGTGCAAAAGTCAGACTTGGAATTAATGATCCTGTACCGTCGGTAGAGGCAGCAAAAGCTATGTTAGAAGAAGTCTTTTGTTCCAGCAACATTGTCTGATTGATTTCCACGTGCACGAGAATGATCAGCTCCAGTTTGTTTGCCATTCCTCTTTCCTGGTTTACGCCAATCTGATGGATAGCCAATCTCTTTGAAACGATATTCCTTGTTGTGATTAGTTTTCCCACAATGGACACAGGGTGGGAATTGATTTCGACTTCTGTTGTCATTCTTCTTCCGGTGCAGTTCATTCCCTTTTGCTAGTAATACAACTCTTTCAATGGTGGGAGTTCGAGTTGCTACAACTAACCGTTGTTTTTCTTCTTGTGCTGCAATAGCATAGGCTCTCCCAAGATTTGGCAAAGGATCTACACTTAATATTTGTGACCTGACAGTTGAGTAAACTTCATCAAGTCCCATTAAAAAATCAAATATCTTTTCTTCTTCACGCATTGACTGCATTCGCTTTACTGCACCACACTTGCATCCGCACTTGCACAATGGTACTGGATTAAGACTTTGTAATTCATCCCAAGTAGTTTTCAGTTTCCCATAATAGGCCGAAATTGAGGACTTCCCCTGCTGTAAGAGTGCTATTGCTCGTCTTAACTTATATACTCTAGGTGCTATACCTTGAGTGAATCTCTGTTTTAAATCTTCCCATACCTCTCTTACTGTCTCGACATAAGCCGCACAAAGCTACTTAGCAAGCGCGTTTGTCAGGCATGATAGAACAACCACGTTGCATTACATCCAAGATTGAAAATCTAGCGAGCTATCATCAATTCTTTCGATCGCTCCATTCACAAAACCTGCTTTATTCTTAGAATAGAGCTCATTCATAAAATTACGCCTCCAAGTAAAATAGTTCTCTCCATTCTCATTGAGGGTGTGTGTGACAAAAATCAGACCTGGACGATCAAATGGATGTAGGTAATAAGGAGAACCTTCAACAATTTTGCTTGAAGAAGCAATTTCTGAAGCATGGGTTTTAGCCTTGCCTTCATTGATCTTCACTTTCTCCTCATTCAACATCATTTTTCAGATTTGTAGTTTTGAAATCTGCTTTGATACCATGTAAAATACCCCAAAACAAGATGATTTTATTGATGCTATTGATGCTATTATACACAAGCCTTGATGATTTTATTCATTCTATTGATGCTATTATACACAAGCCTTGTCTCTACAATCTCGTATCTGATATGGTACAAATACAAACAATAATGGAATAAATCAAATAACATAGGAAACATAATTAAGATAGAGACCAATCAAGTAATCAAGCCAGATATTATGCCTATGTTATAGTAATCTATTCTTATAATTACTCGGTCAATCTTTCTTTATTTGCTACAATAGGGGAGATCGAGGTCAAGGAGTTGTTCTTCATGGAGTCAATATAGTGATTATAGAAGCAAGGATAAATTAACAGGTGAGACCAAATCAAGGCGGCTTAGATCAGTTATCACCACTACAAGAGATGGAAAGGAGGGGAAAGTGATGGACAATGATGAGCATAAAGAAGAAATGGTATATGATGGGGGCAGTAAGAGGAAGTTGGTTTATAATTCACATGTTGCGTATGAAGAGAAAAATCATGCAGAAGATGAGAAAGGAGCAGCAGTTGTTTCTAACATCAGAACCTGTAAAGTCATGGGAAGTGACGGTGAGAGGCATGAAATGAACAATGATGTGAAGGCAAAAATGAATAAGGATTCTTGCGCTGTTGGTAGTCTGAATTACAATTTGGAATCAATATTAAGAGAAAAGGCCTTGGAAAATCTGAGGATGTTCCGAAGGGGCCACCAAATAGATTCAAAGATTCCTGCCACTCAGAAAGATGTGATTGTTAGTGAAGTGAGCACATCGTCCTCCACAAAGTCTGAATTGTCACAAAATAGATCCCTCAAGGTAGGTGATGATAGAGTGATAAGCACAAGCCAAGTAACAGAGCCAAACAATATTTCCAACAATTTTTCACAGAATGATGAAAACATTTCCAAAAGAAATGATAGTGGCAAAGAATTTGGGTCTGCTAAGCATGATGTTGAGCATCCACCAGGTCAGTCGGCCCTTGCTGGTAACCCCAAGGAGAAGATCAGTGTAACTGTTAATTCTGAGTTTAATGAACCACTGTCGGTTGCATTAGCATCAAAGCCAGAATCATCAGATGTTTGCACCTCTGAGAAGTTAGTAGCTACTTTGCAAGAAACGTCTCAATCAAAGTCCATGAGTGGCAATAGGGTAGATAAGGGTAAGATAAAAACTGTGGAAGCTGTGAACCCTCCGAGTGGCAATAGCAATCATGAAGAAACTTAACATTATTTTTGCTTCTGATCATCTGATGATCCTTCTTCTTGCGCAAAATCTCCTTCTGGAGGTACTGGCTCGAATAAACCGCAAGATGAAGCCAATGAGGGTTCACGTTCAGCAGAAGACAATGTCTGTGATGCGGGGTGGTGAAATGGTAGAGGTGAGTATTTAATTGTCACAGACTATTGACCTTCATTTAAGCCATGAATGTTGCACTAATATATATTTGTTATAACTGGCCAGGTAAGCTACAAGGCCTACATCCCTAAGAAAGCCCCAGCTTTGGCTCGGAGGCCACTCAAGCGGTGATGTCAAATCTTATAATTTTTTACCAAGTATTTCAGTCTCCACTTCCACAGCTACATTGGATGATAACACGAAAGGATAAGTAATTTTGGATTGACAAAACCTACAAAACTTTGGAATTGAACTATATGTTGCTAACAATATGCTCAATAAATATGTTGTTGCCAATGTAGGATATCAGTACGAAGTGTTCAGGAGTGTCTTGAAGCAACTTTCTTGAGCTTTTCACGTGCATTACACAAACACAGTCTAGTTTATATTTCTGCATACAAATCTCAAGTTCAATCAACTCTTCTAGTAGAACCTAAAGTACAAAAAATACAGGAAAGCTTTTATACTGTCAAACAACTGTAGAACATTTTTTTGATGCTCAATAGCAACTCGAATAGGTTTCAGCTTAAGTTGACCATGAACATTGCCAATGGGCCGGGGCCGGGGCTGGGGAAGGGCAAGGGCAATTGGCAGCCTATGCATCAGTTTCCTAGTTCAATGTGTATTCTGTCTGATTGTAGTTCAACACCATTGATTTTCTTTAGCTGCCAGTAAGATTTGTTTTCTTTGTGCCACTAATGCACGCCCAATCATCAATCGTTGAAACTGATATGCCTTCCAGGTACTGTGAATATCGATTGATAATTTGTGGAGCCTGCATAAAATAAATGACAACGAAAATTAGATCCAAGTAGCTATATCTTTCTCCAACATCTAATTAAGTATAAGTCGATCCCAAAGAACTTTGTTGGATCATGTAAATGGCAAGGTCCTCTCATCTCATTATGTCTTTTCAGCAAAAATTTACAAGTTCCAAATTTAGTAAAATAATTTGTTTAGGTAGAACACATAATGATGGGAGAATAAATGTATGAACATGGAAGAGGGAAAAACACTGTGAAATGACTCATAGTTCTCTGTGATCGAACTTTACTGTATGTAGCCAATTTGACAAAAGAACACTGTTATTCATCGTCTATAATATATAACTTATTCACCAGGCCTAAGAAGTTACCTGCACAGATAGAATACCAGAGACGCCAACCACTGCTTCTGGCTTAGCATAAGAAACGATATGATCTGCTAATTCCAGTAAAGGATTAAGAAGTATATTTGCAATAACCACATCGTACTTCTCTAACTCAGAATTTATTCCAATTTGATACGAGCTCTGGTCCTTCCCTACAGCATCTGCCCTTATATTATCGGAGGGGCAGGTTTCCTCACGAACCAGGTGTAGTTTCATTTTCTCACTTCCTATGTTGTTCAGAACAGCATTATGACGTGCGGATGTAATTGCTTGGGGATCTATATCCACTCCAATAGACAAGGCAGCACCAAACTAAATCGTAGAGAATGGCATCACAAGGCTTGAGAGTCAGTTTGCTTAGACAACATCAAGAAGTACAGTAGACAAGTAAAAAGGAAAAAAAAAATACTTATCACAAACTTCGACAAGAATTGGGAAGAATCATATTTGAACAAAGACAAAGATTGATAGGGGTCACAGCTATGAGTATTAGAAAAAGGAAAATAACATGAGCTTTTGTAGAAGTATAGACTTCATTTCAAATTTTACAAGAAATTTTAGAAGACCACACCTCAGTTGGATCAAAAGTTCTCATGAATTATATGTTTATATACAAAACTAAGTTTCTACTTCAGTTTAAAATTAAAGATGCAATAACAATATGATTACCTTGATTGCTGCAATTCCGAGAACTCCAGAACCTGTGCCGTAATCCAGAAAGGATTCTCCTCCTTTTATTAAGCTGCGTAGCAACAATAGACACAACTTAGTAGTAGGGTGTTCTCCAGTTCCAAATGCCAATCCAGGATTCAAAATTATATTAGTCGCTTGAACATCCTGTAGTATTGAAGTACAAATAATAATTGCTCATCTAATGCGTTAACAATAGCTGAAAATTTAAATTCTTCTTTGTAAAGATTTGTAATGAGTAAAAGGGCAGAGACTATTTCCACAGAAACTTGGATTCATAATGAGATAGTCATACTGGGGGAGTACTCCACTCAGGCACAATCCACAATCCTTCTGTCACCTCAAGAGGATGAAACGACTCCTATAACATTCAAGAAAATAGAATCAAATGATACCATCAATAAATTTTGAGAAGTAAAATGATCAGCATGACTGGGCCATTATAACTTATTGGAAACAATAAATCTAATTATCCAATTATGAGAGAGAAAAAGGAGAGCAAATAAACCTGACTTTTCCTTATCCAGTCCCATTGCTCACCCATTTTAACTTCATAACGTGGTATCTCTTTCAAGCCTATGGAATTAGCAGCATTTGCTATGCACTCATCCACATTTTGGCACTCGGGAAAAATGGAATCAATGTATATCTGCAAGAAAAGTTATCTGTAGGTAATAGTCAAGAACAAGAATCATAGAGGTGGGTTTAGAAACTCACCTTAACACAATTATAAGCCAACTTTAAATCGGATTTTGCGTCGGGTGTTCTCAATACCCTTTAACCACTTACTTTAGTTATAATTTCACTTAGTACTTAAAACATAAACCAATAAACAAGCATGAACAACATATCATCAAAATACAAATAAAAAGGAATTGAAAGTATAACAATTCAACCTCATCAGGATTCTCACGTCCATCATTTTCATCCACGCTTGTAGAGCTTGCACCGAAACATAAAAGCGCTTCTGAAAACATATCCTGATAACACGCAAAAACGAAATCGCAGTTAGAAATTTACTCTAACCGCACAACCGTTCCGTTCCTTTAACAATGCCATGTGATACAGGTTACGCCAAGATTTTTTTTTTCCCTATTGCTATCAGAATATTAAACTTATAATTAAAATACATTAAAACATAGTCCAAGTAGAAAGGCAGAAGCAACCCACTATGAAATGTTTATGACAGTTAATGCGAACTGAAAGATAAGGAGGGCCGGAAGAAGAAGAAGAAGAAGGAAGGGAGACGTTGGGAAAGTAAGAACTGCGTGTTGATTGCTTTCTGGGTATGTAGTCTCTGAAGGAGAGAATTGTGAGGAGAGTGAAAGGAGATGTATACAGTGGGCGCGTGAGAGAGCGCGAGAGCGCGCATGAAAGATGTTTGGAAAAATGACCGAACGACATAGTTGTTATTATCAAACCCAACCCAGAGCAATTGGAGTTGGGATTGCAGGTGAGGTGTACGTTGTATAATTTTTCATGGGTAACAAAAATTTTATTCCCTGAGGTTTTTCAAAACAATATTTAAGGATATAGTTTAGAAGTTGTTAACAAATCAGTCCTAATTAATTTTTTAAAAACAACCAAAATCAAGACTAATTTATTATTTCAGCAAATTTTATTAACAGAATTTACTAATTCTGTGTTGAATTGTTTCATTTTGATGCCAATTTCCTTCATTTCAATGTTTAAATCATTAAGAGCAATGTATAAGTCCATATACATAAACAAAGGACTTTTTTCTAAACCAAAGGGTTTCATTTTTATGTTATCATGTTACATGTACAACATACTTGAAATTTTGAAAAACTTTTTTCTAAACCAAAAATTTCAAAAACCCTCTTTCCAATTTGAGAAACAGTTAAAAAATACATTAATTAGAGATAAAAATTCTTTAAAATTACATATTCTTTTTTGAAAATGAGATCAATATCATTTAAGAAAAAAAATAATTAGTTGGTACAATATTAAATACCATAGTTTTAATAGTAATTTATAATCAAAAATAAATTTATCTTCAAAATTATTGTACTATAGACCTAAATTTTATAATTATTTTTTTGATTAAACTACACAATATAAAATTTTAATATATAAGTTTTATATACCCACTCGTGGGTAGTCCAATTAATAAGGATAAATTTAGAATTGTGTGTTTAGGCGCATGGTTTCGGGTTTTATTTTTTTAGGTGTGTCCGTTATTTAAGTGGGATTCTATGACGGTGGGATATTGAGTTAGTTCTCTTCAAGAATTATTCGAAGTGCGAATAAAGTAATTCGAATACTTTGTTTATAAAAAAAAATTATATAATTATATATTTAGGATAAAAAAATCTTTATATTCCAGTAAAGCATGGGAAAACCCATCACAATAACCCTAAACAGACCGAAATCAGAAGGATAGAAAATATCACGGAGAATCCAGAGTTTTGCAATTATATACACAGGTCCACGATGTTTTCATAATTTTAATTCGGGATCTGAATGACTAGAAGTGCAAAATGAAGGGGGTCTTTATGCTATTTCCATTCTGTTTAATTTTGGCTGAGCCGAGGCTAACTTTTCTCTGGCTTTGGTTGTTTTGTCTGTTGTTGTCGCTGATGGATAAAGTACGGGCAAAAGTAGAAAAATGATCTTCTTTTTTTTATGTTTTTTATCGAATTAATCACACCTAAAAAAATATTAATTAATTTAATCAAAACCTAATTATTTAGATAATTTTATCTTCATAATTTAAATAAGAGAAAAATTCAATAAAAAGGCATCAACAATATAAACCTTGCCTCTCACTTCTTAATTTTTTAAATTTAATTCCGTTGACTTGTACAAGAATCAACATCAAATCAGTTCTTTTATTTTGTATTTTAAGTTTTATTGTATTTGATATGGATAAATCGTAGACAGGCAGAATTTGATAAAACTCATAGATTCCATTAACTTGCTTTTAAATTTTTAAATTGTAAAAGTTAAAAAAATTATTTTCTTAAGAAATTAATATAAATTCAATTAATGATAATGTTAACCGGTAATAGAGACCCTTTGTTGGAAAATTGATTTATCTGAAAAATTATAACACTTTCAAACTTAGTTAAAAAATTAATATATAAAATTTAATTCGAAAGTTAGGATAAGAAAGTAGTAAAAAATACTTAATTCGAAAGTTGATATTCAAATTAAGTTTGAAAGTTAAGATAGAATATAATACAAAAGTTAAATAGAATGTAGATCAAAAGTTTTTCAATAGAAGCATAGTTCAAAAGTTGAGCTACCACAAAATTTATTTCGAAAGTATGCAATGTAGCATAATTTGAAAGTTGATATGAATGGTGGTTCAAAAGTTAAATAATAGCAAATAGTTTGTAAGTTATCTATCAAAGTTTAGTACAAAAGTCCAAAATGAGTAGCTCAAAAGTACTAATATAGTATAGATTGAAAGTCTTAAATAGCATAATTCAAAAGTCCACGTTCACATTAAAATTTAGTTAGAAAGTCCACAATAGAGCTTTGTTCAAATGTCCCAATTATAACTTTTTCTATTTTCCTAATCGAAAATGCTTATAATGAATCTGTTGGTTACGTGGTAATCATTTAAAATTGATTGTAATACAGATATGGCTGATCAAATCCCATTACTTATATGACATAGAGGTTTATGGGAAAAGAAACCAAGTGGTGTAAAGTATTACATGGAAGGTTTTGTGAGATGCATATGTTTAAATAGCTCAATAAGGTATAAAGAGTTCTTAAAGTGTTATACAAGTTATTTTAGATTAATCAAGAAGAAATAATTGTTAGGATGAGAACACACTATATAGAGATTGTACATTTGGGGATTCTATTAGTTATGCCAACTAACATTGTAACTAAATTAGACTTTAATGCTTTCATCACTATCAACAATATCTATATGAATGATGGTAGGGGATAATGTACGCTAATAATTATTATTGAGCTTGTAAATCATATAGAACCAATATAGTTCATGACAGGATTTCAGCACAACTATTTCTATCTTTGAAAGGCAGCAACCAAGTTATTTATACATTTCTTGCTATCTCACCAAGATATGAGCTAGCCAATAGACATATTCTCAAGAATTCTTCTTAAATTTCACGTAATAAGCCCACTGTTGATATGGGTTATTCTCTTGTATGATATAATAATGATCGTATAGATGATTATGTTAACACTCAACCAGAATTTGATGCCCTTAATATTCCTTTTGGGTGTGAAGGTAGACTAAATTATTGTGATAAAGAATCTAACCAAGTATGGGATGTTCATGATATGCCACATAATCCTAACAACTCAATGGAAGTTCTAACTATTTTATATCAATTCACTCAATATTTGCCTCCTATTTTACCAGTGATAACAATGAATGTGTAGAATGCATTATTAACAACTAATGATGGTAATGTCTTTCGTGGCCAAATTTTTAGCTTGAAATAGGAATTAAAACAGAGACTAAGCTTAACGACAATGAAAAGGCACTTCCAACTTAAAACCTACAAATCTACAACTGATCTGTATGAATTGAGTTGCATTGTGAGTTCCTATATATGGTGTATACGGGCTATCAAAATAGGTGAAAACCCCATATTTTTGAGTCACTCATTTAGATATGGAGACGATGCATAAATGTGTAACCGATCAACTAAAAGGTAAGCTTCGTCGAGTAGTTAATAGTATTATTACATCAATAGTACAAGACAAGTTTATAAATGCTAGTCGTATTTACACTCCACGGGATATTACTGATGATATTCAAAAAGAATATGGAGTTCGCTTCTTATATCATAAGGTACGGCTTGGGAAGGAAGGAGTACTAATATTTATATGTAGCGGTCCAAAAAGTCTTTTTAGACATATTTATGTGTAGCGATCCAAAAAGTCTTTTTAGACCCTTGCTCTGTATTATCATATGCTAGAAGAGAGAAATTTAAGTATGATGTGGCTATAGAATGGGATAATAGGGACTATTTTCTATACTTTTTCATGCCCTTGGTGTTTGTATCCGAGGATTTCACACAGTTATTCTCCAGTTATTGCTACTAATGGCACATTTTTGAAAAGTCTATTTCGTGGTTCTTTATTGGTTGTAATAGCACCAGATGCTAATGATCAAATATACTCATTGGTATTTGAAGTTATTGATTCAGAAAATGATGCATCGTGAAAATGGTTTTTATTGAAGATTTGACCAGCCATTGGGTCAATGAATAATTTAGAGTTCATTTCATATCAAGATAATAGTATCGAGAAGAAAATTAGTATAATTTTTCTTGAAGCAACTCATAGATTTGTACTTATCATGTAGTTGGGGATGTTAAAGAAAAATTTAATATGCAGACCCGGGTGATAAACCCATTCACGTAAGGTTACTTCCTTATAACAAAAGTATATCAAATATTTGAGTTCAATCGGTACATTGACAAATTGAGGGCAATATACTCGAATGTTGTTAACTATTTAGACTATGAAATTGGATTTCATAGATAAGCTATATCGCATTTTTCATCATGAAGATATGATATGATGACAACCAACATTGTAAAAAGTATTAATTCCTTGTTAAAACATACACGGCATCTCTTTACTACTTCGTTCGTTGAGTTTTAAGATGCATGTTACAATGATAGTTTTATGAATGAAAAGAGGTAACCAATACAAAAAAAAATAGTCATACTTAACTAATACGGCACAATCAGTTGTTAATGAATATATTGAATTTTCCTGAGTATATGATATGGCTTCTATATCTAGTTCTAAGTTTCTAGTAAAAAAAAAAGATGAGTTTGTAGATCTTGAAGCTAGGATATATAGTTGTAGACAATTTGATTTACAATAACTAAGTATGCTCCTACCCTTGTAACGTACAAACATATAAGATACGATCACAATTGGATATACTAAAAGTACTATAATAACAAATCACTTTTGTTAGTATACGTAGAATGTATTTATCCAGTAAAGAATGAGACAAAATGGGTTATGCTAATTGAAGTGCATCAAATGGTTGTTAAAGTACCTCAAGTAAGAAGTCCTTCTTATTATTGGAGAAAATTCCGTACTCTATCGCAAGGAGAGGATATGGTTCAGAAATAGTGTAACAGGTGTCACAGTATTGGATATAATTAAAATATCTGTTGAAAACTAATACTCCTTCATCTGAACTTGTGAAACCTGTCCCTTAGTATTATGGGCCTAATAGTAAATCCCTCAAAAGTTCTCGTGCATGTTGTCGTGTTTAGATTATACACGAGAGGGTATAAAACTTGAAGAATGTGTCTTGAGTAAGATTATGGTGTAGGATATGAGCTTATGACAAAGAACTGGATTTTTGATCCCAAAATTATCTCTAATTGAGAAAAAAGTTATCATTTTTGTAGAGCTCGGAGAGAGCTTTTCATTGATATATTACGGGTTTCGAGCAGATATCCGAGCTAAAAGTTATGGCCAATTAAAGTTGTAGTCATCGGAAGGAGGACCAGAAGCAAAGGTATCGATATGTTTGGGGAAACGTATTGATACATTGAGGTTGAGGCCCAGGGTATCGACACCTTTGGGGAAGGTATTGACATCTTTAAGTATGAAGCCATCAGGGCATCGATACTTTGAGGGCATTGTAGGCCAAACGTATCGACACATTGGTGATGGTGATGAAGCCCACTTGCGACGAAAGGTATCGATACGTTGAAGAAGGTATCAACACCTTAAAGGCTTGTGAACAATATTTTGGCCAAACATATCGATACATTGGGGTAAACGTATCGATACATTACAGAAAAAATCCCAAAGGTATCGATACGTTTTGAAACGTATCGATACCTTTGGGGATTACACAGCCTATATACGTTGGGCAGGGGGATCGTCTTTTCCATTTGGTTTTTTTGCTTCTCTCTCTACCAGAACAGTAAAAACCATTCTCTCTCACTATTAAAACTGATCTCAACCATTCCTCCACCAAACTTCACCATTTTGGTTCCTATGAACTCAGAACCAACACCAAAACTCAGAAACTTCCTCTGATCGGAGTTGCACGCGATGGTTCATGAGGAATCACAAAGAAAAGGTAATGGTGAACAGTAATCGAGTAAGAGAATCAAGCAAAGAAGAACTCAGAATACTTCTACCACCTTGGATAAGTTCATCCCTAAGTTTATTTCTTCATTTTAAGCCTTCATTATGCATGAATCACGAGAATAGTTTTTAGGGTTACTGTTTATGAAACCTTAAAAATTTGGGGTTTTCAAATTTATCATCAGTATCGATATATTAGAAGGCTTTGATAACTAATGGTGTTGAAACTAATGAGAAAGACGAGTTCTAGGAGCGGGTTTGTGAAGGGCAGAATGTTTAGAGAAAGAAAGGGTAGAGAAAGAGAAAAGAATACGAGAGTTGCATGAGCATACATTGCATCATGCATGCACACTTGTTCAGATCATGAATCTGTGTTTGTATGTGTATCTAGGAGCGACAGCCGAGATGGGAGGATCTCCGTCGCGAGGAGGATACCGAGAGAGTGTTTTCCCACTCCAAGACAATGAGTGGACATTCCTTTCCCTTCGCCTCATTTATTGTTCTTTATAATGAATATAATGCTAGAGATGATAGCATGTGAATATATATATATATATATATATATATATATATCAATGTATGTATATGGATACATAACTGAAATGAGGAGGCGTTGGATATTTGTTGTGTGGTGGTCGGGAAGGCCCCTTATTTGTGATAGAGATAGGTTTGATGTGAAACCTAGATTGCCATAAATGTGAGGTCAAAGGCCTATTGTGCTTATGCTTGATGATATTGTGATTTTGAGGATGGAGGCCATTTTATTTATATATATGTGAATGTGGCATAGTTAAGTGTAATGGTTGGGGTGTCATATTTGTTGATTTGGCTTTATGAGCCAGCATGTTTTGTTTATTATTTTGGCCTTGTGAGCCATAGATGATATTTTTGGCCTGATGAACCAATAGTTATTTGATTTGCCCTGATGGGCCATTGATATCGATTTATAATTTTGTGTGCCATGTCATTTACTATTTATGGGTGAGGATTGACCATACAATTCTTAGGGAGTGGGTGAAATCCAATAGACCCAGGGGTGAGGATTGTCCATACAGCTCATGTGGAGTGGGTGGAATCCAATAGACCCCGGAGTGT
>JAVXUL010078929.1:0-24355 GCA_035590515.1 Trichilia minutiflora | reverse complement strand
AGAGAGAGAGAGAGAGAGAGAGAGAGAGACGGCAGATAAAAAGAAAATATATATATATATATATTCTAATTTTGGATGGAAAAGTGAAAAGTTAGGAAAATAAAATAATTGGTTTATGAATATAAACTCTCGTCGAGAAAACGGGTAGGGTCACGTTTCGTTGAGTCGTGAAAGGACGCGTTTTATCATGCGTGTCTTGAGAAAAAAACTTTTTTTTTTAATAAATAATATGAATGAATGTGCGTGCAACTTGGAAACACTTTTCTTGTGATTCATTCATTCGTTTGGTGTCAACAAAATTAAATATACCATCTTTACTATGTTATCTTCCACACTGACATATTCAAATATTATTTTATTTTATTCATAATTTAATGAAATGCATTTTATATCAATCAATGCAATATCTTTAAAGTATATTTTTACAATTAATTAGATGAAATAAAGAAAAATAAACCAATTTTACTAACAGCAAATTTTATTAAAAATTAAATATAATGGACGTTTGTTAATTATCTTACATATTCAAACTGTCATAGATTCCATCAAATTGTGTGTATTCTTCAAAATATAAAAAAATGAGAATAGCTATAGACAAATCGGACTAGATTGAGCTGAGCTGGAGAAAAAAAAATCTATACACAAAATTGATGTTAAATCAAATTAGATCTTGGCAATTTATCACCATTATTATTATTATTATTATTATTATTATTATTATTATTGTTAAATTGCATTAGTTTCACAATGTAAGGCATGTTTTGCAAGAACGGGACGTTCTTACCAACTACCTAAACCCGCGCGTGTTTCTCGCATTTCCCTCGCGAGAGCTTTGCTCTCGCTCGATTTAAAGGGAAATGTTACGGTATCCCCAGTACCTGTGTTAGCATACAATTGGTTTGTCGAGAAGGGAAAGGCCATTGAATCATAGCCACAGGTTTTGAGCTCCTTTGTTTTTCTAATATCATATTACAAATCCAACCGCCCTTTTTCTGCCCGCTAGTGCGTGGTTCCTGAAGAAAACACAGCTGCGTTGGTCCGCAGGGTTGGAGTGTAGTATAATTGTTTGTTTTTCATTACGAGAGATGGAAATTAAATAATTTAATAAAAGAAAATGCTAATTCTTTCGTTCAAAATTTTATTTACTTTTAAAAAATAGAAAATTATACCGTAGAATTGAATGTAGCTTATCCTTTCCCCTTCCTAAAAGAGCTTTGAGCACATTCTAAAGAATATGCGGGGAGAGAAAGAGGCATTGAAAGGGTGATTGGGATGTCAGACTCCCTGTGCCACGTACTTTTTGTACTCATACCACATTCGAATATTCAGATCACAGATGGAAAAAAAAAGAAAAAAAAAGGAGATAATTAATATATAAACAACCCCCCACCCACCAAAAGGCAATATTTTGTTGGCTGTAATCGGGTCGGGTTTTGCCATCCCATGCCTCTCCTCTCCATTACAGTGGTCAATTTATTTTTATTTACATTATTTAAATTTTTGTTGAAGGTTCAATTTAATTGAGGAAATGGGATTAGGTATGAGAAGTATACCTTTATTTGTCAACTTACACTACACATTTTTATTTCACACAATGGATTGCATTTTATTTGATTTGGATAGTTTACTCTTGTACATTAGAAAAGTGTTTTAGTTGCCCTTTCTTTTTATAAATGGGGTGACATATTAACTTCAATTATTGTGAAATGGATTAGTAGTCTTGTTAGTTTATATAATAAAAGGTATTTGCATTAAACTGTGTTATTAGTTTTAAGTTAATTTATATAGTAATAAAAATATAATTTATTATAACAATATTATATTTTAAGAAGTGAAATATTATAATATCAATATCATATTAAGTTATCTCTTAATTATTGAGAGAATTATTTGTTGAAATATAATTCATAAATATTTTATGATATTATTATTGTAAAAATTGTATAAATTCTAATAAAAATTAATTTTATTATATACTTAACTTTTTTCTTTTTGGTTATAGTATAATAAAAACACCGTAATTCTAAATTAAACGAAGCCCAAATCATTTGGGATCAAGTCGGGTCACTGGATATAGTATTGGAGGGAATAAATCTATTGTTAACAACTCATAAATAATAATGTGGGCTGCCCCTGAGTACTGACCCACTAACTTGACCCAACCACTGAATATAAAAATAAAAAAAGAAATAATTCACACACAGAATGTGCGCTGCCCGTTGCCGTTCTGTTAGCCGCATAGTTTGATTTTTTATTTTTATTTTTGTGAAAAGTTCAGCAAATAAAATATAGTAAGATTTTTATTCTGCACCTATTGTTGCTTGGAATGACATCATTATTTATAAGGGCCACTTAGTATATAATATGAGTAATCTCAATAATTTTACTTATTTATGGAAATTTCCTAAAAGCCCAGATTTTGCTGACGTGTTTTCTCTTGTCCATTCTTAAGACAGTTATATTCCTGTCGAATTTCATTCGTGATGATTCCAAATTCTAACCAAACCGCCCATTTTTAGATGCTAATGATGGTTTATTATGTTATGTTCCACTATGCGTAAAAGATATTGCAGTCAAACTGTCCATGAATCTATAACAAAGGTTTAGGCAAATTTGTTTTATAATCTACTTTATTTTTTTTTATGATCTATATATATCTATATATTATATCTCGATTTGTTAGAAATGAAATGGCATTTTAATGTTGATTCATTCTATCACATTAGTAAAACAAATTCACTAAAACCTTTACCCGCATCGGTACCATAACCCTGTTCTTTTTTGAATTTTTTATAACTATTATACGGAGGAATTCAAATTCCTTCTTAAACGGTACACACGAAATTTAAACTTAAAAGCTATTATATTATAATTAAGAAATATTATTAATTAAATTAATTAATATCTATTTATTGTATTCTCTTTAAAATTCGTGTTTTACACAATTTAATTAAAGAATAAGTATTAGTTTGACTTTTTTACTGATAAAAAAGTTTGTTTTTTTTAATGTTAAAAGATTTTTTTTTTATCCTTTAATACTTTAGTTGTCACTAAAAAAAGTTTTTAAAGAACTAAAAAAATTATTTTACTTTTATTCAAAGAAATCTAAATTTAAAATTTTTAATAATATAATTTTTATAATATTTTTCAAAAGTTAAATAATCTTAAATATTATCGTTTTATTTAAAAATTTTATCCTCTTTCACTTTTAATATAATTTTTAAAAATTTATCCATTATAAGTAATTTCATAATTTTATTTATTAAAAATTGATAAGATAAAAACTAATATTTTTTTAATAATTTAATTTTTTTTTATATGTGAGAAATTTTAATCTAATAAATTAAGGACAGGTATCAATTGAATTAATCCGTTATCATTTATTGAATAGATAATTTAAATAAAATTTATAGTTTAATTTATTTGATAATTCTCTAAAATTCAAATCTAAAATTTTTTTAAAATTTAAATTTTTACCATAAGAATAAATCACGAGGAAATTTTTAACAACTTAACGACTGCTTAGAGGTCTCAACTTTAAACATTTAAAGACAGGATATTGCAGACTACTTAAATTGTTATCCAATTACCATTTTATTCTCTATTATGAAAGCTACACAACAAATACGTCCTTCAACTTCGAAAAGTTAAACATTTAAGTCCACAAATAAAATTACAACAAAGTAACCGTTGGTCCATTTTTCATTCCAATGGCTACTTTGCTCTCGACTTTATATATGCCTGGCAACTGAAAATAATAATTTCTACTCCATGCATCCAATTTCATTCCATATCTTCTATTCAACCCACATTATAGACATCATTTTTCTCAATGAAGTTCAAAAAAATTCCATTCTATTTAGCCAAACAGATTAGAATATAAACCACTTCCATTCAATTTGAGTATCAGTAAAGCCATAGCCAATTTTTGTCACATATATATACAAACTTGTTTCCCCCCTAAGGGATAGCAGAAACAGGACATTTATGAATTGCTTTCTATTGATGAAAGTTCAATAACTGCATGAAAGCAGAAGCTGAGACTTCAATTCTTATTAATCCTTTCCGTACTTCAACTGGGTTTAGAGAAAATCTCAAATTACATGCATACCATATCAGATCTGTAAAACATATCCGCGGCAAAATCATCATGTACAAAATAACATAACTCCATCTGCCTATATCATTCTTAATTTAGCAATTTATTTTCCCTAAAAGAATGTTTTAAATCTAAATTGCCACTGATTTATGAGATTTCATCAAGTCATTTGCAATCCTACTGAAAGAAAAAAGAACTCAAAATTGCCTTTCAATGCATAGCTATATTTGCTTCATTAGTTACCAGAATCCAAAAGAAATCCTACCTAATTGTTGGAACACAAATAATCGAGACTTCTTTTACTCATGCGTGCATTCAAATGCAAGGTTGAAATATTTGGTTTTCTGTTTCTATAAATATGCAAGACAAAAAGAAATTTATGTGATGTGGATGTTTTTCGATAAAAAACTATGATATTTAAATTAGTGGAAGTGTAAAGGATTTGAAGAAATATATATTATACAAAAAAAAATCCACCTTTTTGTGAACCTAAAAATCTATTTTTTAATAATTCGTTTTTTTTTTTTTTTTTTCAAATTGGAATCATTTCACTTAAACTTTTAAGTTGATTGATTGTCAAAAAATAAAAATAAATTGATCGCTTTTCAGATAATTACGTATAAATTTCTTTTAGATTAATTGTATCGTTATCATTCTTTAATAGGATAATAAATATCTTATCATATACATCTATTGATATCTAACATGTAATAAAATTCGTGAGCTCAAAAAAGTAAGAGAACTATCCAATATATGATACGGATACGCTTTTAAATTATTTCTATTTTTATTGTACTAAATAAAAGGGCAACATCAAGTATGCATAAATAGACAAATGCGAGACTCGTGGAATGTTCCCTTTCAATACCTAAAACGATATTCAAGCTAAGCATAGACCATTGTGACAAAACACCCTAATTTTGTTTACTTGACCAGTTTTAAACGTGATGCATCGAATCAGGATCAACTCTATCTCATAGTATCCTTGCCACGTGGCCTATCATGAGAAATCCATGGAGGTGGATTGGAGTGAAGTTCGTAGTTAAGGGGGAAGAATGACATATTAGAAGGAAAAGGAAGAGTTCCAAAGTGTGAATTAAGCAAAGTTTCGCCAATGTCTGCGAGGTGGATGGGACAATTTGTCAAAAATTGGCATAGTATATCCTTAAATATTCAAAATTAAAACTTCAAGGAATAAATGTTTGTTAAGCCGTCCTATTTATAAAATTCTACTTCAACAAGCTTTATTTGAAAAATTATACTAGTTACTAACCCTACCTAACTATGTTCCTTAACAAGACATTGTAGTCACGAAAGATCCCTGTACGGATTATTATAACCGTCCAATTCTTATAAAATAATTAATTAAATTACACCTAATAATAATGCATGGTTCCAATTAAAAGACAGGATACATAATATTATTTATCTCAACATAAAACTTTTTCTAATACATTAAAAAAAATGCCATTATCTTCAAAAACTTCAAAGTCAACTTCTTTGAAAACTACTTTTACGAACGTTATCGGTTCAGAAGCAGCACTTCTTTTGGTCTCCATGACACTATAGAACTTAGAACAGTACTTCTAAGCCCTCATTTCACATTTCAACAATATAAGCTCAACTTTTATCTTCTTAAAAATATTGTTTAAATAGGATAGTGTTCAAAATTTTTACTTCAATTTTGAATTTACCAACTTAAGTTTTGAATTTGATGTTGATCTAAAATTTTTACCAAGTAAACTTATGGTACAATTAATAATAATAAATAAATATATAATAAAAAATGGGTCTGATTTGAATTCATTTTAGTTAGGTTTAATTTCTAATATCTTTTAAGAAATCTTGGATTAATTAATTTGTCAACATTCAAAAAGATTTTAAAAGAATAAAATAAAAATAACAATTTCATTTGTCACGTCTACCGGTATTGCATTGCGCAAGCAATTACGTTGGTTGGTATTCAATGCGAGCGAACAACCATTGATGAACCCACTATTAATAATCAATCAATTAATAAATGACTATGATTTTTAAACAAGAAATTAAAGGGAACCGAGTGCATGTTAAACCATTAAGTAAATGTTGGGACAGAGAGAATTAATTAATCAATTGAACAGCTTTTATACATTTTATTTATTTTTTAATCAGTGTACATATTACATATATAATATGCCTCTAGAATCGATTGAAAGACAGGAGACAAACAACGAAATTGGAGCCAAATCATTTGCATTGGGGTAGTGTTTTGTTCAATGAATTATTTGAGTGGAGGAAGCAAATTAATGTGAGGTTAATTATCTTTTAGAAAAAAAAAGTTGGTTAATCTTGACCTAATTAGAATGGAAAGGTGTGATTTCAACTTTAATTTTCAAAGAAAACCATCATTACTATTGAATTAATGAATCTGTAATTTGTTTTTGTTTCGTGAAAGCTTTGTCTATCTATATATATACAATATATAAATTGCATTTGCAGGCATTGTCGATCAAAATCTTGTTAGAATTTGTTAGCTAGACTTCGTTTTCATGGACAATTACGCACAACATTGTTGATTAGGAGAAGTATTACGATTTGTTCAAACAGACTGAATAATATTCATCTCTTGCATCAGTATGAGATTTATTCATATATTATCGTTGATCACTTGATCTCTTCCAGTAAATTTCAATGGAATGGATTAAATATATTTAACTTAATATAATATTACGAAATTATATGAAAGAGATAAGAATGTTTTAATGACTTTTTTTTTTATTAATTTAAGCAAAGATAAGAATGTTTTAATGTCTTTTTTTTAAAATTAATTTAAGCAAAGTGTTTTTATGATGTGAACTTAATTAATTAAGAAATTAAACGGCTTAATTTCAAGTAGGAGTTTGACATTGAAATAGAAATAGAAAATCTATCTTAAATGTTTATGTTGAATCTTAATTAAATATATGGGTTTATATATTAAAAATTACGGTGAATTAAATCTAAAATTTGAGTAATTTAATAAAGATATGATAAATTTAATATACTTAATTAAATTATGAGTTTATTTATATATAAAGACAGTGTTTTATTTTATATCATAATGGATTGAATAAGAATAAATACTATTATCTTTTTAATTATATTATATTTCTTAAATTAGTATTTAAAGATATGCTTTTTTGATATCCTATTATCAGAAAATATAAATTTTATATATTAGATTTAAAATTTTCATAAATACACTATCATAAATTTAAAATTAAAATATAAAATTTATACATATTTTATGATACTTTATTTTGATAATTTAATTAAGTAAATTTTTTTTAAGTATAATAAATTTAATTTTAAAAAATTAAGAATACCCAATAGTTTAACCATTCCATTATTGGTATATGTAAGATTATCAAAATCGTGATTTTAATTAAAATCATTTTCTGTTTAAAAAATCGAAACGTAAAATCAAAATTTTTAATAATATATAAATAATAAAAAATTTAAAATATTTTTATAAATTAATAAAATCGATTAAAATCAATCAAAATCAATTAAAATGGATCAAAT
Source organism: Trichilia minutiflora (assembly GCA_035590515.1). Taxonomy (NCBI): domain Eukaryota; kingdom Viridiplantae; phylum Streptophyta; class Magnoliopsida; order Sapindales; family Meliaceae; genus Trichilia; species Trichilia minutiflora. The sequence goes on along the minus strand of JAVXUL010078929.1, from coordinate 16,713 downwards.
ATTTTTATTATTTTTGATTTTATTAAAATTAAAATTATTTTATTTTTAAAATCACGATTTTAAACTATTTTACTTTTTTTAAAATCGTGATTGTGATACCGTATATATAAGGTCATTGACATTGTAGTTTTGCACGCAAATCCATCTTATTTTTGACTTTGAATAATCTTCGTTTCATTGGGTTCTCTATTCCTATAGGTCAAATATTTTATGACAATTGACAACAACAATAATTTTATTGAATGTTGAGACCAATTCTCGTTTTTCTTGCACGACAAGTGAGTTTCGTGTAACAAAAATGTCAACGACTTGCTTTCTTTGCGTGTTTATTTTATGATGGATCGTATACTAAGAAAATAGTGTGTTTTTCGGTTGTGTGTTAGTGGCAAATACGAAACAGAATATTGAAAACAGTAAGAGGAGCCATTAAGATTTAAGAACCTACAAATACAATGTATTTTTATATATAATAAAATATAATATACTTTAGAAATTGATTCAAATTTTACAAATTGTTCAAGGAATTGAATTTGTAATTTTTTTACTATAAATATTTTGCAATTACAAAAACTTTTCAATATTAGGAGTGAGTTTGGTTCGGTTGGGGGATTTTGAAAATCAAATTAGCTCAAAAAAATCAAGAATAAAATTTTTACTTTTGGACTTGCACCAATAAAAATTTATTTTAAAAATAAATTGAATCAAAATTTTAAATTTTTTTAAAAAAAATCGATTTTCAACTAATAAAATGTGTCATGTTTATAAAATATTATTTAGTTTAATTTAATTTAGTTTAGTTTAGTTTAGTTTCAAAACGATTTTGGATATTTTAAGGCCCGTTCTATATTGTAAAATTTTGTTTTTAGATCATGCCTAAACTAAACTGATCGAGCTGAGCTGGAGCTGGTCTGATTTTGTGAGGTTGGATTTTTTTGCCCACTCACTTTCTAATTTTTACTAGATTGGGTCTCTCAGTTAAAGTAGATCAATTCAATTTCTGATAAATTTTTTTGACTACTGAAAGTTTCCCATGAAAAATGATAATCTACAAAAAGAATTATTAAAGCATCCAACTAAAAGGATGTTCTCGTGGCCCAACTCCTATTGATGTTACATTGATTGTTGTCAAAACCCAATCAAAGTTTGTAAGTCCAAATCCCAATCCAGTTTTTGAATGGACCAAATTAGCAAATGTGGACTGTGAAGTGATGATTGAGACAAATATCAAATTGACTTTTTTTTTTTATTTTATATATTTTTTAACCTCACTCACCTTTACAAAAATTAAAATTAAAATTAAATAAAAAATTGAACATTATTGTGACGAAGAACCCATCCATCCATCCATCCTTTGATTTCTTTTCTTTGTTTTAAGAAATCAAACTATTATCTAAGAGAAATTGATAATTGTTAAAAGTGTGTGCACTGACATTGACAAGAGGGTGACCAATGAAATTCATCTCATGATGACTGGTTTTAAATGTCTGCTTTCTCCCTGTTTTCGACGTGATCCATAAAAAGTTAAAAACCATTTTTGTTTTATACCTTAACACAGAAAATCTGAAACAAAAATAGCATTAAGTTTAAAACTTGAAACTTATACAAACGAAAAACATTACAGCTGTTCTGTTTACAAGGGTAAAATGTTTTTCACCTACAAATTGCTTGCAAACATTAAAGAGAGAAAGAGAGATATGGACAAAATACAATAAATGAGTAGGAGGCCCATGGCCATAGCTGAAATGGACCTTACAATGCAAATACCAGGACCCTCAAAAATTTCTGAGATTGCTGAGAGGGTGCCTCTGCCGTCTGAACGACATTACAATTTTAAAATTTAATTGTTACAGAAGAATAAGATGTCATGGGAATGAGTGTGGAGTTTTTTTGTTTTTTGTTTTTTTTAATGAATTTGGGAAAATAAATGCAGAGAGGGACAAAACGAACAGTCTAATAAAGTTAAACTTGTTGAATACACCCATTCGCAGCGAACTTCATAGGGTTTTGTTGATGTCATTTCTCTTTCTCCAGAGATTCTTGCAGGAAAAACAGTTTGCTGAGTCGCATTGGTGGGATATCTTCAATCCTTTTATTTTTAAATTTTTTATATGATGGTGTTCATATTTTTACCCAACCTTCAGGTTTTGATATAAATTTGGAATCTAAATTAATTTCTCTAAATATGTAGAGCATAAGGCATACCCATCAGTTTTCGAAGTAAATATTAGGGTTAGATTTCAATTACCTATCATAAATTAAAAAAAAATACCCACGTCATAAATTAATTTTTTTTTGAAATTCTTAAAAAAAATAATTTGTTTCCTTTGGAATCTCAATAAATATTTTTTTTATCCACCCTTTCCTCCTTTTATAGCAAATTACACATCAATCCTCTTCCTGTGTTTCGAACAGCCAATTATACCTCACCCTTTACTTCTTACTTACAGATTACAGAGAGAGGGCACTAAAACAGCACGGACCTTCTGAGTTTTGATTATAAATAGTCACTATAACAATACCATATTCCTTATATTTTCTGGCCACTGCTCAATGAATGGTCAACTCTCCATAGCCATTTCGTCTTGACTTTGAGCCTTTTCTCATTCATTTTTCTGGTCAAAGCTCATAGCTAGCTAGGCCATATAGCCATGGCTAGGTTTGTGCATGAAGCTTTTCTTTTCTTGGCTATGTTGTCCTTCATGATGCTTCTTCTTTTGGGTCAAAATCTACACACTGCAACAGAAATACTACAAGCAATACTGCTGTAGATGTTATGGCGATATCTCTCCTGAGCTTATTCTTCTTATATCTGTTTTCTTTTTCTTTGAACCTTACGAAGGTCGTTCGGGTTTTCTTGACCTTGCAAGTCCAAAAATATAAATGCTTAGGTCATGATCACTCTTGTCAACTTTCAACGAGTTCAAAGAAGATAGTTTTTTTTTTCTTATGCTGTATGATGCATGTTATTCTCTTCTTTTCTCTCCATTTAATTATATCCACGAGTTGGAAATCTTTTTTTAATTTTTTATTATATTAGTTCAGATTTTTCAAAAATATACGTTGTAAATATGTAATGAATAAAACTTGTTTGCTGTAAGATCTCATATATATATATATATATATATATTTGTAAGGAATAAGATTTATTAGCTTTATATATTTGCTGTTGATTTATGTGAAAAATAATGTGCAGTGAATGTTTCTTCTTTATCGTATAGTTTCCATTTTCTATTTTTGTTTTTATTTTTGATTCCTTAAACGTTGCTTTTAAGTCTTAACGAGTTGCAAGCATTCTAATTTGTATTGATATTATGACGTTATTAATGTTATTATCTTTTCGTGGGAAATGCTGGAACCTGAAGTGGAGGACTACATGAGTTCTTTTCCCAGGTCCTTCGTGCACAGGGAATAGGCTAAGAATACGGAGAAATTTATTAATTACTCTCAAGTCTCAACTCATTTGGAGACACAGTTGCTAATTGCACATCTACTTTTTCCAAGTGATGTAGTAACTTCTGTTAATAAACATGAATGTCCAATAACTTGTAGCAATTGGCTACAAAATATTTTTTGATTAATATTTCAAAGTTTAGATTAGAATTAATATATACTCAGCTTCCAAGTTAATATTTGATATTAAAATATTATATTTGCATACTTGTTATAGTTCTATAATAATCATATTATGAAAATTAAAAAACTAAACATTAATTAGAAGAGAGTAAATCTTATTAAAATTAATGGTATCAAGTACTTATTATAATTTTATTTTTAAAATTAAATAAGAATTTATAATATCAAATGTGCATATAGGCTACAATATTGTTAATTGCAGCCAAATCCCATTTTTTCATTCTTAGGGGGCTGTGAATCTCTCTTGGGCCGTAATATGCATCACTCATCCAAGACAGATTCGGCATTCGATGAGACCAACTTTTCTCACTTGGTCAAATAACAAACAAATCGCAGAAAATTGATTAAATTACTTGATATTGACCTTACAATAAAAGGAAATTTATAAATTTGATCACCTTGCAGTCTTCAGTCTTCACCATGGATACGAGACAGTGTTACAGGCAGAATTAATTTTGGACCGCCTTACAGGGAAGGGTTAGGTAAAACATCAATCAAAATTAAATGGCTACAATAAGTGTGAGTGTGTGACTCAGATGCCTGTGTACATTCAATCCACACAAATGCTAAAATTTACAGAGCCATGGCCTATATAACACTTTTCTATTTCACATTTAAATGAATTTATACAATTTAATTCCAATCATTTTCTTCATTTTCCATTTATAACTTTATTCATGCCGCAAGTACGAGTACTTCAATCGTTCCTTGACTGTTAGCATTGTAGGACTATCACTCTTCCAACATACAACACCGATGAAGTGAGATCCTTCATTTTCACCAGCATCATCCATATGAGGTGAACCAAATCTATGCCATGTTACAGGTTTTGAGAGCTCCATGTTACAGGTTCAAAAAATAGCACATTAATGTAGGTTGGCTACTGTGAACATTTTGTCTTATGGTAAACATATACTTCATTTGTTTCACTTCTACATGCAATGAATTCGCTATTTACAGTCAGACCAACAAAGTTCTTCTCGTTTGTGTGGCCTCTGAAAGTACGAACCTGTAAACACACTCAGGAGAAGTTTTCCAACTAAGTTTTTCCCATATTTTTTGAAAACATTCAAGCATCAAACATGAAGAAATATTGCAAGTCATGGCATGTGAAGATCCAACATCTAAGTCGCTCAATGGCAAGCACCAAAACATTTAGAAATTCCTTGCAGTGAACTACTAAATCGTGAGACACATCTAATTTCCTTTTCATTAGGAGACGTATGCATGATAATTTGCTTCCATTGGTTTGATTTTGCTCTTACTGGTTCCGAAAACTTAACTTCTGTTAAGAATGGTTTTTGATTCACAGCGATGAAAGCATAAACCAAGTGATATTTATATGGTATAACTCACCGGCAAATTATCCCTTACACTCCCTAATCTCAGTGTGCTGTCTGTAGAAGCAGAAGCAAGCTCATCATTGGACAAAAATTTAACGTAAGAAACAGGTTTCTTGTGTCCAGTGAACACATGTTGTGGGTGACTGATGTTTCTTATACCGTAATAGTGGATGTGATGATCTGCCGAACCAACCCACAAAAGGCCCGAGGGTCTCGCTTGAAGAATCCTTTTAATTTTACCACCAATAAAAAGTGAGGGCAAAAGTCGTGATTTGCTTTTCCCAAACATCGAGGTATCCCAAAATTCTAGGAGTAGAATTCAAAACGCGTATAAGCCTAAAACTAGAATCATGGTTTCTTAAACAGAATAGCTGTTACACTGCACCATCTAGATGGTCCCCTCAGTAATCAAGTATTAGGTGAAATTCACAAGGTGTAAATGTTATACACATCCATAAATATTTAAATTGAAGTCTCGTATCGCAATGTAATTACTAGATGTGGGGTTATACTTCACACGGCAGATATTTGCTTTCATGTCAATGTTAAGTACGCTAGATTCCTGCTTTGTGCACCAAACTTTGACCTGATTATTACATAAAACCCAAATTGAATATATAATTAGGCATTAGATCAAGCAAAACTTAATTATCTGAAAAGTTCAAGAGCAAAACGTATTACACATTGAATTCTCCACAAAGCCAACAAGGTAGAAGGTGAATTGTGGGCATACGGACATAAAGTTAGACAGTCATGAAATTCATATATCCCTCAGCTTTATCTTTTAAATGCGGCGATACGTTATGCATCTCAAAGAAAAGAAGGAAATAGTTAATTGGTTCAAGATATGAAAAATAATTGAGTACCTTACAATCATCGCTACCAGATACAACCATTAATGGTTCAGTGCATGAGAAATCAACGCTCCATGCACGCTTTCATGGTCTTCATATTCCATTACACTCTCCACAGGGTTTTACGTGTGTGTGATATAAACTAAATGTTACTGGGAAAAGCTCATAACTAGAATAGTTAAACTTGAAACATGGGAAGAACGTCCATGTAAATAAAACTGTTGAAATCCTAACCATGCAACATAATTACCGGCTGAATTTTTTCGTCCCAAACAGTAACAATTCCTTCGTAATCACTACTAGCAATTAATACGATTTTTTGAAAACTTATTCCAGGTCAAGCAACGAAGTTTCGAACGTGTTGACATCTCCATAACGGGACAATATACGTCTTGAGGTTCTGTCACAACCTGGAATGCAAACATATATGAATGAACAACCAACCAGCAAAGGATAGAGGAAACAAAATTCATATCCAGATTCATGGATTAGATAAAGCATAATAGCCAATGCTCTTAAGGCCAACGTCATCGCATAACCAGATAGATCAAAGTGGAGAAAATCTTCTTGATGGATATTCCACCAATCATTATATGAAACACTTACAACTGCCAAGCGAGACCACAATTTACACATAATTGCATAGCATAGAAAAGGGTCATTGAAACCAATTTCTACTGAGTGATGACCAGAAAATGCATGGGAAGGTTTCTTCAAATTATGTCTCTCATTTTTATATGTATTTGTTCACTCAAATTAGTAACCAAATAAGAAATTAAGAAGCATATGAGTATTAATAAGAGAATTTCGACAAATGTAAAATCAATTAAGCAACAGTCTTAACCCTGTAACTGAAGCATACCTTAATAATCTAGAAAAATCAAAAGAAAAAGTTTGTTATTATTGTGGCCTAGAGAAGTCTAGAGATATCAGCAAAATTCTAGGTTTTTAGTTTATTAAAATATTTATAGAAAAGATAATGTGACGGTAGATTTTAATGCCACCGACATAGTGTGCTATATATAGGAGTACTTATTATATGTTTGTACGTACGAAAAACAAGTCAATAAAAAATAAAGCAATATTTTATTCTCTCTTCACTCGTTAACTCAAAATCTATCAGTGCTATCAGAGCATTTTTCACGATCAAAACCACTTGCTTCCATTTTTTTTGATCTAAAATCATTTCCATGGCTTTTGCTTCCACTTCAACTATCAGTTATACCCAAACAACCATTCCAATACTTAAAAAAGGAAGCTTATGATTTTTGGAGCGTTGAAATGAAGACTCTACTAATCTCACAAGATTTGTGGAAATTAGTAGAAGAAGGATATCAAGAACCAGCAAATCAAGAAGAGCTATCACAATGGTCAGCCACGAAACAAAAGGAGTACAAGCAAAACACGCAAAAGGATGCGAAGGCTTTATACTTTGTACAGCAAGGAGTTGACTCAGCAATATTTCCAAATATAATGTTGGAGAAAACTTCATAGGAGGCATGGAAGATCTTAGAGAGTAAATTCAAGGGATCCGACAAGGTAATTTCTATTAAACTTCAATCTTTATGGAGAAATTTTGATACTTTGACAATGAAGGAAGAAGAATCAATCCAAACATTTTTTTCTCGTATCTCCACTATCATAAATCAAATTAGAAGTTACGGAGATATAATAGAAGACAAGAAAATTGTTTAAAAAATTTTAAGAAGTCTTCCTACTAAATTTAATTATGTGGTGGCTGCTATAGAAGTATCAAAGGACTCATCAAAACTTACTCTAGAGGAATTAATGGAAACTCTCATAGCATGTGAGGAAAGAATGCAAAAATTCGATTAACCTCTAGAGCAAGCTTTCCAATCAAGATTAAATATCGCCAATAATAATGGAGATAATAAAAATAGCCATGGACAAAATACTCAAAATAGAGGATCATCTACTGATCGTGGGAGGGGGAGAGGAAATTACAAAAACCAAAGAAACAATATAGAAAAATCAAGCTCCTATTGCAATTTATGCAAAAAGAATAATCATGATACAAAAGACTGCCGGTGTAAATGCAAAAGATGTAAAAGGCATAATCATTTGGAAAAAGATTGTTGGTATAGGCAAAAACAAGAAGCTCATTTTACTGAAAATAATGAATCCCTTGATCAATTATTTTATTCTGCTTATTCTAGTTATCAAGATTCAAGGGATGTATGGTATTTAGATAGTGGCTGTGACAAGCAACAAAAGTTGCTTTATTTCTTTAGATGAAAATATAAAATCCCAAGTTATACTGGGAGATGGGAAAATTCAAAATGTTAAAGGAAAAGGCATTATTGTTATCAAATCTAAAATCTAAAGATAACAAAGAAAAATATATTCACGATGTTTTATTTCCGGGTCTTACACAAAATCTGTTGAGTGTGCGGCAATTAATTCAAAGAGGCTATAAGCTTAATTTTGAAAATGATAGATGCCTCGTAATTGATAAAAAGAAGGGACTACTTATAGCTACTATCAAAATGGGCCCTAATAAAATTTTTCATTTAATAATGCCACTTGAACAAAAAAGTGCTCTAAAATGTGAAAACATGGATGAATCCAGCATTTGAGATACGGCCATTTAAATTTTCATGGCCTTAAATTATTGAAGCAAAAAGAAATGGTGCTAGAGCTTCCATATATATATATATATATGGAGAAGAAAATTTGTGAAGGATGCTATGGCAAAATGCATAGATTGTCATTGTCAAAGGCATCATGGAGGGCTAAAGTTCCACTAAAATTAAGGTATCAATTCGAATAAATATATTGTATTTGTGTCATGTTAATAAATTTATAATATTTTTTTGTGTTCATCCGAATCTGATTCGTTTATTAATCGTGTTAAGAATCCTCAATTCGAATACAATCTATTTATTAATTGTGTCATTTATTTAATAATCGTATTATCCGTTTATTAATTGTGTCATTTATTATTTAAATAGATGATATAATACGATACGATTAGATCATTACCTCGATCTAATATATCCAATCTATTTAATTAACTAATAGAAAATTTCACTTATTTAACTAATTATTAATTTAAATATAAATTAAGTATCAAATATAAATAAATAAAATTATTATATTAAATGATTATTCATTTAGATATAATTATTTATTCAAATATAATTATTCATTTAACTAATTATATTCTAATCGTGTTTTAATCGTGTTCTAAACGAATAAATGAATTCAGAAGGTTAAATTTGAATCCGACACGATTATTAATCATATGACATGAATACGATCCAATTATTATTCGTGTTAAAATTTTTAAATCCGAATCAGTTTATTTATATTGAATTCATATCAAATAATATCGTGATCCAAATTGTCACCCTTAATTAGAATTAGTGATTGCTGATATTTGGGGTCCTACAAGAATTTCCACTCCCGGTAACAAGAGATATTTTCTATTATTTGTTGATGATTTTACTCGCATGACTTGGGCTTATTTTATTGAGAAAAAGTCATTTGCTTTTTAGTATTTTACTCAATTCAAAGCTCTTGCTGAGAAACAAAGTGAGTATTCTCTTAAAATCTTAGGAACTGATTGTGGGGGAGAATTTATTGACCAAAGATTTGTTAATTTTTGTAATGAGCATAGTATAAAAAAAGAGCTTGCTATTTGACATACACCACAACAAAATGATGTCATCAAAAGAAAAAATAGAACAATTGTTGAGATGGCACGTACCATGCTTCACAACAAGAATTTGTCCAAATATTTATGGGTTGAAATTATTAATACAGTTTTTTATATTCTGAATAGAGCTCCCACAAAAGCTATGAAAAATATGACTCCATATGAAGCCTGGTTCAAAAGAAAGCCAAAGGTATCACATTTCAAAATCTTTGGTTGTATTGCCTATACCTATATTCCTAAAGAAAGTCGGGAAAAGTTTAATAAGAAGGGAGAAAAATGCATCTTGGTTGGATATAGCAACGAATCAAAGGGTTATCGTCTCTACAATCCCAAGTCAAAGCAATTGATTATTTCAAGAGATGTCATCTTTGATGAAGGAGCTGCATGGCAATGGAATGATGAAGCAACCAATGCCACTCAATTACATAAAGAAGAAGAAATAAGAATTGATCAAACTCAAACATACAACAATCAAGATCAATCCAAAATTCAAGTCAAGAAGATTCATCTCCAAAACCCTCTCCTCCAAGAAAAATGCCATCAATTCAGGACCTTTATCAAACATGTGATATTGCATTATTCTCTTGTGAGCCACAAAAGTATGAAGAAGCAGAAAAAGAAGAAACATGGATGAGGAGATCAAGATGATAGAAAAGAATCATACATATTGGAGATCATGGAGAAGCTAAAAGATAAAGACATTATAGGCCTAAAATGGGTTTATAAAATCAAGTACAATGAAAATAGTACTATTGAAAAGTATAAGGCAAGACTTATTGCAAAGGGATATTCTCAACGGCCTGGCATCGACTTCAATGAAATCTTTGCTCTTATGGTACGCATGGAGACAATAAGAATGGTTTTTGCACTAACTGCACAATTGAAGTTACAAGTTTATCAATTGGATGTGAAATCAGCCTTTTTAAATGGAGAAATTGAAGAAGAAGTTTACGTGGAGCAGCCACAAGGGTATGTGATCCAAGGGAAAGAAGACATGGTGTATCGTTTGAAGAAGGCACTTTATGAACTCAAACAAGCCCCTCGAATGTGGAATAGTAAAATTGACAAATATCTTCTTGATCATGGATTCTCTAAAAATCCAAGTGAGCCATCCTTATACATAAAGAAGTATGAAAACCATTTTCTCATTTTGTTCTTGTATGTGGATGACTTAATCTACATTGGCATTGATACAAGAATGATTGAAGACTTTAAGACGGTCATGATAGAGGAATATGAGATGATTGATATTGGTCTCATGAAATATTTTCTCGGAATACAAGTCAAACAAAGGCCTGGATAAATATTTATCTGCCAAGAAAAATATGCAGAAGATTTGTTGAAAAAGTTTTACATGAAGGATTGCAAGCCAGTGGAAACACTAATGGTGATGAATGACAAGTTGGCGAGTCATGATGAAAAGGAGAAAGCTGACTAGACAATTTTTTGAAGTTTAGTTGGATCGTTGATTTATTTGACAAACACAAGGTTGGATATTGTTCATGTAGTCAGTATTGTTTCCAGACTCATGAGCGAGCCTAGCAAGGTGTATCTTATCGTTACAAAAAGGATTCTAAGATATATCAAGGGTACAAAGATGTTCGGTATCTTGTACGAATAAAAAAATAATTCAAATTTAATTGGCTATATTGATAGTGATTGGGTTAGTAATGTTGATGACCGTAAAAGTACGAGTGGATATATGTTCTTTTTGGGATCAAATGTAATATCATGGGCATCAAAAAAGCAGAAGACTGTAACACTCTCATCAGCAGAAGCAAAATATATAGCAGGAACAAGTGCAGCAACTGAAGTTGTATGGCTAAGAAGAATTTTATAAGATTTGCAACAAAATGTTAAGGTACCAACAAAAATTTACTGCGACAACATGTCTGCAATAACCATGACAAAGAATCCAATATTTCACAGTCGCACAAAGCATATCGAGATTCGATATCACTTCATTCGAGAGCTCTTTGAAAAAAAAGAGATCAAATTTGAATACTGTAAAACTGGAAAACAATTAGCAGATACCTTCACCAAATAAATTCCAGTTGAGAAGTTTAATAAGTTTAGAGAGATGCTTCGGGTTTTTGATTTTTCAAGATTATGAGGGAGTGTTAAATAAGAATAATCTAGAAAAATTAAAAGAAAAAGTTTGTTATTATTGTGGTCTAAAGAAGACTAGAGATTTCAACAAAATTCTAGGTTTTTAGTTTATTAAAATATTTGTAGAAAAGATTATGTGACAGTAGATTTTAATGCCACCGACCTAGTGTGCTATATACAGGAGTACTTATTATATGTTTGTATGTACGAAAAACAAGTCAATAAAAAATAAACTAGTATTTTATTCTCTCCTCACTCATTAACTTAAAATCTCTCAAACCTTACACAAGCTCTCCCAGCCTTTTACTTATGATCGATAGCAAGCCATTACTATACAATTTGGGAAAGAGTAATTTGACACATCCCAAGTAGTGAAGTTTTATCGATTGGATGTTAAATTTTCACAATTATTAAAATGATTTGTTTGGGAAGAATAACGGAAAGCAACTAGACGAGATTATTTTACTTTGGTTAGAGGATAGGAAAGTCATCTCAATAATGTGATCCAAAGCTATGACAATTGTAGAAGCAATATTTTAATGCTTGAGCCTATTCAAACAGTTTTTTTACTAATAAATCCCGACGAAGAAAACCTACTCTCCAGCACTTGTATATAATTTGGTCAAGACATTAGGATCAATCACTTTAAGAGAAAACCCAATTTAAAAGCTAATCTTAGAAAACATTTAGGAAAAAACTTGATTTAAAAGCAAACTTTAGGACCACCTTAGGTGAAAACTAAATTTTAAGACCAATCTTAAGAGTCCGTTACTGAGTAATTAAACCCTATCTAAGGTAAGGATAGAAAATAGTTGATAAGAGAGGATATGTGACGCTTTCCCATATTTCGTATAATCTCCCTAACTTTAAGTATTAATCACTGAAATTATGTGAAGATCTTTAAGATTACATAGTAACTTTCTAGAGATAGAAAATAATCCACAAAATTATGGGTGAACTTTTTAAATAATTACCCATTAAATCCACTCCTCAAGAACGCTAGGAGATAAGTCATTGAGAAGTTGATAGCAGTTACTAGTTTCTATAAAATGTGCTATCTTAAGAGATAACTTATATAATAGTTATAGCAATTACTAGCATGTATAACCACCCATTAAACTCACTGCTTTCTATCTCTAAAAACTCTAAAGAGCTAACTTAAGTATGTCTTTGTTGGACAGCCGGCATTCCACTGACTATTTCTTTGCTTGTGGGTTATCCGCTTGGTTACTCTCAAAACTGTATAGTTTGGTACATGAATTTTCCAGCAGAATTTCGATTATCAACATGATTAATTACCACATCTCAGCATACAACCGATGAAAGATATGTCACTACTTGGGATAATGAAAATTGGGAAGTGTTGTATTAATCCTAAAGGAAATTGGGAAGAAAATATCCTGAGCTAAGAGTATGCCATTAGCCTCATCTCTTAAGTCTATCTTTTATTTCACTTATGATCAGACTCTCAAAACAATTAAAATAATGACAACAGTAAATAAAGATCTTACCAAAATGCATCGAGAAAATTCATCAGTTGCAAGCAACTGATCATCACGGTCAAATTCTTTACTGCAAAACAACAGTCAACTGTCCAATATTAAGAAGATTTCATCACTGTAAATAGAACAAGTAAATGCACAAATGTAGAGGCTGAGAGAAGAAAGACCACATCGAAAGGTCAAGACTTATGAATTGATTAATTTGCCTAAAAATAATAGCAAAAACCCAAAGTTTCAACACAATCAAAAACCTGAATAGCACATTGACGTGGTATTCTCAATATGCGATGGAAATTCCATGCTCAAAATCCATCTCATCTCTGTTTACCTCTGTTTTGTTGTAACTATGATAATCAACGTGAGACTTTTATTAAATTTATAAATTTAATAATAAAGTAAATAAATATTAATAGAATAATTTATTATCAAAATAAATTTTTTTATAAATTATATAATAGAGATTTGTATGGATGTAATATTTCAAGACAGTGTTTTTTTCTTTCTCGAATTATTTGAAGGACAATAAAATTTGTCTCCCAGAATTTAACTATCAATTTTTTTGAGTTTAAACAATAAAAATAAAAAATCAGGTAACGTGCAGTATTTTTTTTCTTTCAGATAGAGTATTTTTAAAATTTTTTTTTTATTTAATTGGTATTACTTTCTTTTATAAACAAAATAATCAAGAGATATAACTCTTGATAGAGTTATAATTTTTCATAAAAAATTATAATTTTTTGATTCAAACATGTAAAGGTATATAACTCTTTATACAATTATGATTTTTCTGAAAAATTATAATGTATGGTAAAATTAAAACACTTTTGAAAAAATACAACTTTTCAATTTAAAATAATTGATTAAAATATATATATATATAATTAAAAAATATGGGCTTCTAAATAATTCAGTCCAAGCCCAAGAACCCTAAGATCCAATCTTTGACATTTAATATATATATATATATATATATATATTTGATATGGGTATATATGGATATGTGGATGGGTGGATTAAGAAGCTCCAATAAAACTCATCCAATCTTATTGGTTAATCAAATTTCTTTAATTTAGAGTTATATATAAACCACTCAAATTTGATTTTTTATTTTTCAAGTGGGACTTAAGTTTTCTATTTAAATACGCAAATACCAACATGTTTGACTAACAGATTTAATCCGGTTTATGGAATACTTATGATAGGATAATTTTGATAACCACACATTAATCAATAGTTTAGTCCCCTCAAAGTATATATTCAACTCTAGGGAGCCCATCCGATACTACTAAGATTGATCAATTGAATTCTCCCTTGTCTTTTTACTCTATATGAGATCATATTCTACACTAAATTGTTAGCCACCATGTCTTGATTGCAATTGAATTCGTTAGTATGTTTACAGAAGACAAGACACTAAAGAAGTCATATAATTGCATTTAATCTTTACCAATTGCTTTGTCTCTAGGACAAACTTGATATTGATTATACATTTAAGAGAAATGGTGTATGACAGCTGAAACCACATAAATTATCCTGTATATTTGATGGATAAGAACAGCCTACCATATTGGAAAAGAAAAACTTCTTCCTCGCCTTGATACTATATTGGCTGAATGAAATATATTGCGATGTCTAAGTTCAGCAATTAATAACCATCAGTCTACTGTTTCATTGACAAAAGAAATAACAGATAAACTACGTGCTATTAAAACAGAATCATAATACTGTAGATCACAATAAAAAAACATTCCATCATGGAATGTAAATCAGCATCTATACCTGTAACGAGTATAAGTAGTTAGGACAGACTGAAAATCTGCAAGACCAGCATTATAATCCTCTTTGTGTACGAAGCTTTTATCACCCTCTGGTTGAAAATGTGCTGGTTTGCCAACTGACGCCTCTTTGCAGGTAGCACTCTTGTAGGTCATTGAACTGCAGCAAGGGATAAAATGATGTAAATGAAACGAGTGAGGGAAAATAATGAAATAGGGAGTATGTCTCCAACCTACAAATTAGAGCAATGCATACATCGCATTAATGCAGTATGTACATGGCCTATCTATATTTATAAGAAGTTAGAAATAAGTCTAGCCACAAAGATTCCTCGATTGTTTTTTAACTTTACAAGTACAATAAGTTGATATGAAGAATGGATATTTGTGAAAAGATATTCATGTAGCCAACTTGGTCCAGTTTCATGCAGTCTAAATATTTTGTTTAATGAATCAAATAACATTGATGCCCTTAAATTACTCAATACTAATAGTCAAGCACAACTATTTGCATAAAAACAATCAATTGCTACTAATAAATGCAAACAAAACATCGTAAGATTACCACCCTGTGCATATTCTTGTTATATAGCTACAACAATTCAACTAACCAAGGTTGTACATGCTCAATCTAATCGCTCTGGGAAGATCAACAGTTACAAGAAGCTTATATTTATAAGAAATTAGAAATAACAAGAAATAGCTCAGGCCAAGAACATTACTCAAAATAGCACTCATTACAGAGAACATAGATAAAAAGATTCAAGTGGTCAATCCCAACTAACTATGATGAGGTGGAATTCGGTTGAGTATGGCCAAAACTTACATTTACATATAAAACCAATACCACAGAACACTGATCTGTAGACTTTTGATTTTGAAGATGTAATTTTTTGTCTATCTAGTGGATGAAAGTGAATCCATGAATTAACGTCAATGAAGGATGACATACCTGTGCGTGGACCCACTTTTTTCTTACAACGGACAGGCCCACCTGATTAAAACATTGCGAGTCTGACACAGTCAAAGAATCCTTCCTTTGGTGTCCATGAGAGCTTCCTTGAGCCTTTGCATCCATTTTCTTGTTTTGAAGATTTCCTGCAGACATCCCTCCCCTTGCATTCCGCGAACTTGTGATAATGCCACTGCTGTTCTTGTCTATGGATGAAAACCATGATTTTCTAGAACTAGAATCATCTATGAGCATCCGCAATTTCACAGACTACCGATCTCTAGCACGGTACAACTCTACCCTGTGTCTCCCAACAGCATTTATGTCTTCCGTAAGATAGTGGACATCAGTTTGTACCTACAATGGTTTTAGAAAAAAACAAAAAAGAAAGTCATTTGAAGCAACTAATTAAAAGTGTATTGTATACCTTTAGACATAATTGAAAAAAAAAAAAATCAACCAGGATAATTAAAGGTCCCTGTGAGCAATCATATAACAAAAGGACATCATGGTGCCAACCACTGCAATTTACTTTTCAAATAAATCTCAAAATCAACAACTTAAATTTTAAGAAAAGTTCATATTCAGCATTGGTGGATCTAAACAAAAGCTAGACAGAGTGGGAAGTAAATAAAAGCAATGAAGCCAAAACTAGCTGATTCCAAGCTTGTAAGGACAAACGTCATTCAGTTCATCCACTTTTTGCTTCTGTAAACAATTGATATTTTGTAGAGAAAAAGAAAATAAAAAAAAAAAGAGCTAAAAGAAAATTGATGGGAGAAAAAACAAAATAAAAGAAAAAAGAAAGGTTTAGATTTTTAAATAATAATTTTTATCATTTATAAATTTATTAATAAAATATATAC
>JAVXUL010078396.1:0-24380 GCA_035590515.1 Trichilia minutiflora | reverse complement strand
TGAAGAGCTTGTGGCTCTGTTTTCCTTCTTTGGAGTTTGGGTGTCAGGCAGAAATGTGTTGGAAGTGTTTGTAAAATGTTTGTGAAAACAGAATTTTGTGAAAGCCTTACAGGCCTACAGGTGGTATCTTGTGTGATTGTGGAGGTCTGTGGCGTTGTCACGTGTGGGAACCCGGGTCGGGTCGTGACATTATTATTATAATATAATGATTAGAAACTTAAAAAGAAATGAAAAATTTAAAACATTTGATCTACTTTGAAAACATAGTTTATTATAAAATCTTTGTGTTGGTCACCTTTCTTGGCAATTACTTTGACCTTGAGCAACTTTGAGACTGTTGGTGGATTTTTAAATAATTAAAGTCAGTGAGATTTCATAAAATTCATTTTATATAGTAAAATAAAAGAATGCATGAATTTTATTCAAACCTAGCTCATCACGTGATAACAACCGTGATTGATCTCGACGAGACTCATAGAAGGCATAACTCACTTATACAAAATCATTTCATATCACCCATACACTTACCCCACCTGTAATCTCCACTCACCTATTAGCCTCTTCACAAGTTTGTCCTAGGTTACTATCCTGTAGCTACAGTCAATATATAATCCCAATTAATTCAAACGTAATCACCATTATATATATATCCAATGATTCACAATAATCACAATAATCAAATATCCAATCATAAATTCATTAAAATCATTTAAAAGTTAATACATTTTGAAATCCAATATGTAATTACCCTCTAACTATAATTTATACAAATATATTTTTATATAAATGTACATGAATAAATTTATAAAATAAAGATAATAAGTATAAAAATGAACTTTTCTAAAATATTTTTAAATATTTAAGTTTGTTATAAAGTGTTTAAAAAGTAACGGAGGAAATAAAATGCCTACTTACAATCTAGGGAGGGTTTACACTCTCTAATCACTCCTTGTTCTTCGGCACCTTATGTGGGTCCCTTGTTTGAGTATCGTCACCTAAATATATAAATAGCAATAATTACATTAGTTCTCATAACCACAGTGTGAATATAATCTATATGTATGTAATGAATCCTAATCCAAGTTTTTCAAAGTTGACTTATATATAATCTCGACTCGATTTTTAACAATTTGAATTCAACTTAAACCTATAATTCATTCAACCAATTATTCAATTAACATAAATGAACCTAATTTAACAAACTCGACAAATGGACAATGATTCCTATTAGAACTATAACTTGTTTACTATTTTATTCTATGCATAATTTTTTGAATTTAAATTTTAACTACCTTATAGTATAACTAACTATTCTATGCCCTAAATAACGCATTATAATATAAATTTTTATAATTAAAACTAATTTGAATTCACGAATGTACAATAAATTCAAAATTCAAAATAGTTAAAAAGTGAAACAAATGCTTAAAATGGGTTAGAAATATCGTCATTTATCTCGTAATAATTTTGGAATACTTTGATTTTGATTAGTTCTCAGAAAACTCCAATTTGAATAAAACCCTAATTTCTTTTCGTTGTGATTTTTTGCCCATTCTGATAAATTGGAGTTTGTAGGAGGTTTAGTTATGTGGAGTAAGAAATCAAAGAGAAAATAAAAAGATCGTAAAAATGGTGAGATGGTTTTAAGAGATAGAGAAAAATCGTAGAAAAGAAAAGAAGAAAGAAAAGAGAAGGAAGAAAAACGTGGGGAGGATGACGTTTAATCCTTATTTATAATAGAATATAAAATTGTTATTTTACCCTTAAGGATATAAAGGGATAAGGTTCTAAATAGAGGTAAAACAGACTTTTTACAAGAATTTTTATCCATTCGATTAATGAATCATGGGGTTCATTTCAATAAATTGATAAATTCGTCTGAAGAATTATAATTTGTTTGAACGAATCATTCGATGTTTAAAATTAGAAAGTCTCAATTTTACTGTTTGAATGAATTGCGGTTCGTTCAAACAAATTAATGCATTCGATTTAACAAATTACTCATTTGTTTGAATAAAGCTAGTTTACTTTTAAATCCAAAAAGCCCTTAAAATTTCGTTCGAACGAATCTACGATTTCACCTATTTTTACTTAGATCCTCACTTAAATTAAAAAATATCATTTAAGTCCCATTTAATTTCATTGAGATTCTTATATTTATAACTTCAAAACTCAATCTTAATTAAACTAAATTCTTAAAATAACTATTAAGGCAAAATAACGTGTCAACTATTTATTAATTATGCATGTATACATGCATAAATAAATAAAGAATCACTATATTACCCCTAAGTTTTAAATATAAGGCTCACATAGGATTTGCTTTATATTTGATTCTATGAAATTCTTGTTATGTCCTCTTTTCATAGAAATAAATCGCTCATTAATCAAATTTTTTGATTAACAGGAATTTGGCTCGGAAACTCAAGTGCGCAATTAGAATCTTAGGAACACTTTTTAGATCTTAACAAATTCATTTAAAACTTATCAAATCACTTAATAATCCTTTATACAGGTTTATTTAACTAATAATACACCTGAACATCGAATTTTTAGAATAACAAAAATTCCTTCTAAGATAAAATAACCAAAAGACCCCTGAGCTCGAAATGTGGGGTATTACATTATAAATTCTATTTCATGAATTCAAGGGTAATATATTCATTTAATATTATTTTTATAATTATACATATGCATAATCAGTAAATAGTCAATATCACAATGAGACTTAATAATTATTTTAATAAGTTAGTTTGATAAAATTTGAATTTTGAAGTCTGATAAAATTTGAATTTTGAAGTCTTAAATATAAGAGTTTGAATGAAATTAAATATTAGTTTTATTTATAAGTAGGCTTGAACTATATTTTTTAAATTTATTAAATGCACAAGCTAAGTGTCAATCTTTTTTGTGAAAGCATTGATGCTTTGATAGAAGTGTCGATATATTCAAAATGAAAAACATTGTACTAAGATAAAATGATAAACGTGCAAGGCATTATTAAGAGAGATTAAGGGTAAGAATTAGTCATTTTTCCTTCATTCTCTTCTCTCACCTTTATCTTCAACATTTTCTAGTCTCTCTCTCTTTAGAACTTCTAGAAAATTTTTCCTTGATTTTAGCAAAATCATTGATTAATCATTAGATTTTTACTTTGAATCACACACAAACAACATCTTGAACTCATATTCAACCAATATTTCTCAATCTAAGCAAGATCTAGGGTTGAAAGAAAGCTAGAGCATGGACCAAGCAAAAACTTCTCATGGATAACAAAGATATTGACTATCTAGGATATTAATCAAGTTTAAGGTAAGTGATCTAACTTATATCGAACATAGATTTGAAGGTTTAGTGGATTTGATGAGTTAATAAATAATTTGAGAGATTAAGTTAGAATAAATGAATTTTATGTATTGTAATAAGAAGGTTATATGATTTTATTGGTGAAAATTGGATAAATAACCAAATAATAGATAAAGCCTTAATGGGTTAGGTGTCAGATAAGAAAAATGGATTAATGGGTATGATCATTTCACATATAGGTTGCATTCATTCTATTAAGATACAAAAAGTGATGATATTATGTATATGAGTAAATAAGTGTAGATATCCCTAGAGAACGACTTTGAAAAGTGAAAAGTAGTAAAGAAGGGTATACCCTCCCTACACATGAGTGAATTTTACTTGCTTTCTTTCAAATCTTTTAAAAATATTTTAAAATTGAATGTTTTAGGACAATAGCCTTAGAGGCAAAGTGTTGACTTACATAAATAATCATTGACTTGTGATACCATACTTATATATGATTTGATATTAATTATGTGATGATTTATTTTATGATACTATAGTCAAGGAGGTCAGAATTATAGCTACCAAGTTGTCAGTATCTTAGAGACGGACTAAGACAATGACTGTCTTAGATAAGAGGTGCATCGATAGGGAATGAATAAGGGGGATGATGATTCTATTTATGATGGAGTATCGACCAAGTAAAAATATCAAGGATAAACACATGGATGTCCTATGTTACTTAAGGCCAATGTTAGTGATGTACTTTGATTATTTGAAATAAAAATGCGCATATTGTTTTATTTCATATACTTATGAAATGTTTTATATGATGTTGTTATTGATTTTGGATACCAAAAGAGAAATCAGTAATAGCTTGAGTTTCTTCCTGATCAGAGTAATTACATGAGAAAGATGGCCAGGTCCATTGAGTTTTAAGTTAATAGCAGCTGTAGTTTAGATAAATAAAGTGTTTTTAAAGCCCTTTTGTTATTTTTCGCAAATGTTTTTCATACCTGTTATATATTTATATTCACTCATGGAGTATACATTAATATACTCACCCCTGAACCCTTTAGTTTTAGGTGGACTAAAAGATAGTTGAGCAAATCAGATAGTGATGATTGCATAGAGACTAGAGATTTTAGGTATATTTCTTATACTCAACTCATAACATTATGATTTTGAGTCCCTTGAAGATTGTGTAAATATTTTTACTATTTATTTATTTCTAAAAATTGTAAAAGAGTTTATAAAACTACGTGTTTTACTTATTTCTATAATTTAAATGCGTATTTTTCTTGTGAACTATGTTTTGAAATATCTCAGAGAGACAAATTGATATTATGATAATATATGATTGAATGAGGATGATATTGATATAGAAATAGTTTTGGATATTTTGGAATAATTGAGATTTTGAAAAATTGATATGAAATGAAAATAAAATTGTTATATGATTACATGATTTATACTACGGATTTCATAATTGATTTTGTATTTGTTGTTAAGAAATGAGAAATGGATATGATTTGATTATCTGATATTTTAAATTTGAGATTGAGTTCATTAAATAGGTACTATAGATATCTTACAATTTTTAGGTGTATATTCTAAAGTTAAGAATGCATATTTAGGACTTGTAATAGTTGTCATATGTAAACCTTATAGGCGAGGGTGTGACAGATTCTTTATGTAGTTATTTCTTTAACACTTCTAAATAAATTAGTTAATCATTAACTTTAATCACCCTAAATACACTAGTCATCTGAAATTGTTGGGTTGATATTGTTGGTTTTTATGGCCTGGGTGCATG
The DNA here is from genome assembly GCA_035590515.1 of Trichilia minutiflora. Taxonomy (NCBI): domain Eukaryota; kingdom Viridiplantae; phylum Streptophyta; class Magnoliopsida; order Sapindales; family Meliaceae; genus Trichilia; species Trichilia minutiflora. The sequence continues at coordinate 19,273 of JAVXUL010078396.1, read as the reverse complement.
CAAAAATTAAATTTCCACACATCCTAAGCATAGATTATATATACATCTATATATTAATATATATGATGACATAGGTTAGGGTTTTGAATTTTCTAACATTTTTCAAGCTTGAATTTGATGAATTTAGCTACAAACACATGTAACCTCTTCAATCTACACTATCCAAGTATGTAGGAAGTTTGAAAAAAATAATTTTTTTATGAAAAAGTGGAGAACACATGAGTTTTCCTCCTATTTTCCTATTTGGCTGAATTTTACTTTAGATGGTAGATGATGACCAATTTTTATTCATTTTCCATTTTATATTAAGTGATAATTATCATTTGTAAGCTGATCAAAAGCCTACCAAATGGACTAATGGTATTTTGCCAAAACAAAAGCTATTTGACTTTTAAAACCATAGAAAAGTTATCATTATCATTAACGATTAAATAAATAATATTAAATAATTAATTACACTTTTCTATCATTAAAATGCAATTATTATATTGTCCTTGATTAATCATTTATTTTCTTTAACCATTAAGAAAATAAGAATTAATCAATATAATTAACTAACAAATTAATTAATTATAATATGAATTTTTAAAATGTATATGAATGATACAATTACCATGTTGGCCTTGGTTAATTATTTATTTTCTTAACCATTTAAGAAAACAATAATTAATTAATTTAATTTAATGATTTCATAAATTAATGGTAACATTTACTAATTAACTTTTAGATAATTATCAAAATAACAACCAAGTATATTAACTTACAATAAGTTACAAATATACTTCTTTATCATAATTCTTTAACACCTTATAGAGTTATACATACATATATATAACATTTATATATATATATATATATATATATCGGCCTTTAATTATTTTGGATGGTGCTAGCCTCCGTTCTGAATAATTTTCCTCTCGAAAATAACTTTCTAATGTGTAAGGATTTCGGTGTGATCATGAAGGTTTAAAGTGAATTAGCTGTAAGTTATTTTCGAATATTTTGGAACTCAACGATATTGATTGGCATATAACAATACGTCATAATCTCTAATCCACAATAATATAATTCTTCATCAAACCTTGCTGTGATTGTACATATCATGTGGATAATGTTCTTCTGTTATTATATCTTAATCAAATTAGGGTTCATGGTATGTCAATACTCTAAATTTAATCTTTTAGAAATTATTGATCAATATATCCTAAACACATCCCATGAACTATTTCATGTGACTTTTATTAAGCACTGGCCTATGACTATGTTTCAAACATCTATCGACATTCGTTTAGGAACTTGAATTAGGATAGAGTCAGTAGAAACTCTCAATCCCATTGTGCGAGTCAATATGTCCTATCTTGATTGTTAACCAAACATCTATATGAATAAAGTATACCAAAATCGACTTCTTTTATAAAGCGTGATTAGCCTTGCACTTATACACCACATGAAATATACCCATCCATATAGAGTCTGATTTTATACACTCAGGTCAGAGGACTACGTCGCACACTAGTGCAATCTATCGATAAATCATTGATTATATGCATACCATGTGATTTATCGATTATTGATCATGTTCGATAAATAGTTTATAAACCATAAATCGATACTAATGCCTTTATGATAATACTCATATTATTTGCTTACTTATATCGTCATATGATATCCTTAAGCAATATTTAGTATGTTTACTATGTTATATTGATGCCCAGTCAATATCACCTCTGTAGAGAATGATTCGATAATTATAAATAACTATTAACTAAATTATCTGGACAATTTACACACATACTTTATTGAATAGTATGATTTTATAAAGGAAGCAACATATATGTGTAAATAAAGAACTATTTCTTTCATTTATAGATAAAATTATAATGTCAGAAATCGATGACACGAATGATTTTTAGGTCATACAATAACAAATATTGAGGTGTAGCCAATAATTTTTTTTATGGGTTAATTTTTTTAATATATAATTTTTGAGAACTTTTTTATTTAAACCTTAAATTTTAAAAAATTTATAAAAAATACATGAAATATTTCAAAAATATCAAAATAAAAATGTATAAATTAAAAAATTATTTTTGTTAATTTTTAAAATATATGATTTACGATAGTTTTTTATCTAAATTAAACTTTAAATATTAAAATTTTTAAAAAAAATTATGAAACAATATTATTTCAATTTGCATTATAAAGAATATAAAAATAAAAAAATATGATTTAGGACGATGAGGGTTAATAGATATGTCATTTGTTAAGAGGCTTTAAAAATTACTTAATCAACAAAAATAAAATTTTAAAAATTTTCTCAAGTTAACTAATGATCAAAAGAAAGTAAATGATATTTTTAATTATTTATTTCAAAAATTAAAAATATTAAAGGGATAATTGATAATCTATTTGTTAATGTTATAGCCATAGTGTCGAGTTGACTACCCAAGTATTAATTTCGATTTAAAAAATGCAGGATAAATGATAAATTTATAAATATTTTTATTATATTTACAAACTGTAAGAATCATTTAGGAATTACCTTTCAGTGTTATTACATTTTTTTGACTTCGATGTGTCATCTTTGTGTGAGCCTCGTGCTTAGATTCTGAGGGTATATCTATCATTTTCTACTTATCCTGTTCATATATTTGCATTCGTTCTATACCCTGCGTGTATATGGGTATAATTCTATACTCATTTGGAAAGTTGGATTGGTTATAATGAAGTTTCGAGAATGAGAATTAGAAAGTATGCAATTTGTTCGAACGAATGCAGAATTCGTTCGATCGAATCGGGCAATTCATTTGAACGAAGCCCCAGAACGTTCGAACAAACCAAGGAGGAACTCTCTAGAAAACTTGGAGCTAAATTCGTTCAATCGAATGGCAGTTCGTTCGGTCGAATTGATCATTTTGTTCGAACGAATGAATGGCCATTCGAACGAATAAGTAGGGAGATCTCTGACTTCGAAAGTGCCAGATTCGTTCGATCGAATGGTTAATTGTTCGATTGAATCGTAGTTCGTTCAAACAAATCCCGCGATTCGTTCGATCAAAGGCATCGTTCGTTCGAACAAATGTTAAATCGTTCGATCGAACAGGCATAAAATGATGATTTTACCCACTTTTAGAAGATTCTCCTTTGCATTTTTTAAGGGCAAAATGATAATTTCACCTTTTTTTTATATAAATAGGGGCTGAGGGTCAGATTTTTGCACGTTTCTGCTTTTTTCTTTTTCTTTTCTCTCTCATCTCACGTTCTCTCTGTCTCTCTCTTTACCTTACCATATTTTGTTAGATTTTTAATTTCTCTTCATCTGCGAGTCGCATTCTGCACATCTAACTATCCGGGAGCATCAATTTATTGATCTAAGTGTATAAATCGTAAAGAGGAGTTAGGGTTTCGGGAGAAGAATTTTGGGATTTTCTGACTTCTAGGCGAAACCAAGGAAAATGGATCACACCACGAGGTTTGTAGCTTCGTTTTTAGCTCATCTGTATATTCATTTCGCATTTTGACACACTTTGATTTATATGGGTTTTCGTGTAGATTTTTATAGATTTAGCACTTGCATTATAGTTTTAATACATAATGTGAATTGTGATGAAGTCGTAAAAGTCGTAAGAAGCTAAAAATATGATTTAGAGAAATTTGATAAATGTGAATAGTAATTCTGATTACTATTTCGACGAGTACATAGGATCCACTAGTTAAAATCACGTATATTAGTCGAAAGGGGGGTTGATTTAATCATAATGTGGGTCCGTATCGATATTAATTGGATAATTTTGTATAGTGGTTTGACGTTAGAAAACCCAGAGTTAGTATGCATTGCACGTAATCGAATCCCATTCATGTTTTAGAAAGTATATTGATAATATTTTTATACTTGTGGTTAGGCGACGGTTCGCGATCGAGATACTCGCGTAACTCGTCGCGGAACGAGGGGAACTAGGAAATGCATACCCTCCCTAAATAGTGAGTGAATTGTTTTCTACTTTGTTTATTTTTCAAACTTACTGTTATAATTTCGAGGACATGCATGTATGCATGAATGACTTTTATTCATTATTTTCCAATACGTGGTTTTATCATAAATTTGTTATGTTTTAATGCATTTTATGTACGTTTTATATGATGGTATGGCCAGTGGGCCAGGATTGATATTTGTTATGACATCATACGATCGATGGGCCTGATTTTATATTGTGATAATGATTTGTCCAGTAGATCAGGATTTATAATTATATACATTGGTGATAACGACCTTGTGAGCCGGTTATTTACTGTAGCTATATGGTGGTAGCCTGGGGGAGAGTTCACTAGGATGTGGACCCCCAGGTGAGTGTTATGTGATAATCTAGGGTTGACCTGGGAGAGAGGTCACCTAGGTGAGTGGAGGCTGTATAGGTGGACTATTATATGATTGTAGTGATATTGTGATGATGATGGGATTTGTCTACCTATGAGTTTCGTTGAGTTAGTCACGGATGTCACCCCGTGATTGCTCGAGACAAACGTTAGTGTTAGACACATTTTTGAAAAAACCATGCATATCTCAATTCTTGCATTTAATATTATTTTCATAAAATAGCATGTTTTTCTACATACAAAACCACTGACGGTCTCGGGATGTCCAGGGCCAGGGTAATCACTGAGAAACATTGTCAGCCCACAGATTTCTAAATGTGTTTTGGGAATTCGGTTGAAAGATTATTGTAATTAAATGGTTTGAAATATATTTATCTGTGTTCATTAAATGTTATTTTCTTATGTTTATTATTGTTCACTCATGGAGTATACTTCCATACACTCACCCCCCTCACCTTCCAGTTTCAGGGCAAGTGATAGGTTGAGTTTTAGTGGTGGTGGTGATTGCTCCAGGATTTGAAGGCTCAGGTATAGCCATGTCGACTCACTCTGTAGAGTCCTTAGTTCACTGGTGGTCATTTTTACTTTCCTTATAATTATGAGAATTTTATGAATAACAAACAGATTTATAATAAATGTATGATTTATTTGTGGGATAGATTGATCCCTACGAACTTTATTTGGATGAGTGTTTTTATAGATTTATGTGCACATGTATATTTGAAGTGAATGTGGTCTTGTTTTATTTATTTGGAGTTTGGGTGTGAGGCTGAATTATTTTGAAAGCGCTGTGTGAAATGTTTCGAAAAAGCAGGATTTATGAATACCTTACAGGCTTACAGGTGGTATTCTGTGTGATTGAGTAGACCCTGAAAGTCTATGGCGGTTGTCACAGGTGAAACCTACAGGTTGGGGTGTGACATTTGTCTTTCTGTATGAGGTTGAGAAAAGAAAAAGATATGAAAAAGTACAAACATTTAATTAACTTGACTCTTAATCCCAATTCTGGACTCTTTCTCATTGATTTGAAGCTCGCAGTATAGCTCATCGATTTATACAGGGAATAAAAATGAAGAGTAATATTTTAGAGTAGGGTTAATTTGGACATCAAAATTTTTTTTAAAGGGATGTTAAAATTCAATCGAATGAATGAACTGGTTCATTCAATCGAATGGCACTAAGATGATGATTTTATCTTTTTGTAATTTTCTTATAATGTTATTTTTATTTTAGTTTAAGGATAGTTTGTAAATTCATAAAGCTCTAGGTTTTGTCTATAAATAGAGGGCTTAAACAATTATTATAGATCTTTTTGGTCAAGTTTATAAAATATTTCAAAATCTTATAATTCTTTTTCTTGGCAAATTCTAAGACATTTGATAGATTCTAAGTTTGATTGAGTTCGAACATAGGTTTGGATTTGGGTGTCATTCACAAACGCTAACATATTACACCAATGTGGTATGAGTTTGGGAACACATAATTCTGATAGTAAGAAGGACGAAGTTAGAGGCAATCATTTCGATGTCAAAGAGCAAGACGAGTACACACTAGCTAGATTCGAACGAAGACATATTATTATTTTTGAGATTAAAGTTACTGTTATGTGTGAAAACCTCTAAAAAAACCCATTAAGATTTGTACACTCTATAAGTGAGTGTAAATAGGGAAATGAGAGTTGTAGGTAATGATAATCAGAAGTTTGCTTGCGATGACGAGACCTTATCCTTCATAGGTTGTTAATTAATAAAGATGACTTCAAAGATGAAGATAGTAGAAATGCATAATTTGTGGGTGGCCTTAGAAATATGAGGAATGTAAAAGGTCATAGTCATGGTGGTTATTGTGGAGAATTCATAAACAATTGTGAAACTAATTGAGAGTCGAAGGAATTTTGTCCAAAGATAAACTTTTCGATTTTTGATTGTTGTTTAGACATAGAGGAGTTTTTAGATTGGTTGTCAAAAGTGAATTTTTTTTAAATATTAGATACTTGAGGAGAAATGGGTTAGATTATTGGTTTATAGATTTAAGAGAAAAGCTACCATATGATAGAATAGAGTGCAAGAGAGCCGTAAGAGAGAGGATAAAACACCTATACACACTTGGTATAAGATACGATTAATAATGTAGGTTAAATTTTTACTACCCGACCATGTGTAATATTTGTTTTTAGAGCCCTAAAAATGTCATTGGGTTCAAAACTTAAGTTAACATTTTGAATTAGAACCTACATCTCTCTTTAGAAGACCCCAAATAGAAATTGAACAACCTATACAAAGGTTTGTCTCTGAAATTCTTGATATAGATGTTGAATACTATGGTTTAGTCAGTAACAAGGCTAGCATTGAGTTTGTTAGTAGAAGGGTTTGTAAATTTATAAATTTTATCAAAAAAATGATTAGCGTCAGCCTAGCAAAAGAAGAATAAATGAGTTGCCTTGAGGTTGAGACAAGTCTTATACCTAACATAATTGACCAAGATGCATTTGCTTACATAGGTGGATAGGAGAGGTTTGTATAGATTGACTATAATACTTTATACTCTTATCTTCTTGTGACTATTAGTTATAGTGTTAGTATAATTAAGAATGATGATGGGACATTTGAACAAGCTAGTGAAACAATTGTTAGTGGTGATATATTTTAGGGTTTAGATAGGTTGTCAAAATGATGTAGGAGTTTTGGAGAGTCGTTTTCGTTAAGCCATCAAAGAGATAATGAAGTTATGTACATACTTGTTGTAAGAGTATATATGGTTAGGAGAATGATATTGGCATCAAAGTGAGAGGAGTCGAGCCAAGATGTAAGTTATTTTAGACTAAGTGCATGATCCAAGCTCAAGTTTTTTATGCGATTATTGATAGTGATAGTCTAGAAAATATCCCCAGAAATAACGCAATTCAAAAGCTTCAATTCCAAGTAAAGAAGCACTTAAATTTATGTACCATTAGGTAGATTAACTCTGGAGAAGGTGTCGAGTGACTAAGCATTGCAAAATCTTGTACTTTATTGAGAAATATCATTCTGAAGCCTATTAAGATATGACAGATATGAATGGTTGCCATGTGTTGTTTGGTAGGTTGTGGCGATTTGATACCAAGGCCGAGCACTTGGGCAAGGAGAATATATATTGATTAGAGAAAGAAAATGTTCGATACATATTGTTGCCTTTGTCTAAGAAGTCAAAACTTAAAACTACTTTAAAAGAAAAGGATGAGACATTCTCAACCAAGGCAATTTTGGTGAAAAACTTCAAAGAGAACACAAGGAGGCCAAAGGATTCTATCTATTAGTGGTGAAAGTGTTGTCGACTAAGGAGAATGGGTATAACCTAAAGCCAATTAACCCATCATTAATGAAGTTTCTAGAGGTTGTTTAGAGAGATCTTCCTATGTCCAACATTTGGCATATGACTATTTGGTACAAGGATATGACTTCCTTTTGTCTCTTGTTGATTGGCTCAAATCACTTTGGGTGGTAGATCATTTACAACCTTTAGGTGAATGGGACATGATTGAGACATTATGTAGTGAGATTGTTTACGTGTTGGAGATGTTATGGAGTACAAATTTACTTTGAATCAAGTTACAAGATTGCATTGGTTAACATGGGGTAAGAAATGACATTTGGTTGCCAAGGCATATTCTAAGACCAGAGGTGACTTATGTGGTTGATTAGGTGTACCAATTGGCCCAAGTAAAATCCCTAATGTTTTTATGCACCTCATGAATCAAGCTTATGAAAGTGACATTCAAGAATGTTTCAAGCATCGAGGTCTTAAATCTTCCATGGAGCTTGAAAAGACTCTAGGAGCTCACACTAACATATTGGTTGATTTTGTTACTTACATGGCATTTGAAGATCCATGTGGTGAAATGAACAATGGTGGATTTAAGGTGTATTTCATATGAAGATCTAAGAAGGGAGACAAAACTTTAATTTTTACTAGTATTGTTGAGCTCAGAAGTCCAGTTGTGGTTAGTATAGTTTGCTTAGGTCAAGTGTATATGGAATTAGTTAAGAGAGGAGGCAACTTCAAAGGGAAACCATGGTTGGTATGTTGGTGGGCTTGATGATCCCAGTATATTATATTACTAAAAGTTTGGGGATTGGTGAGGTATACAAAAGAGTGGAGATTAAAATTCATAAATAACTCGAGGATGAATTTTTTACAAGTGGACGAGATTAATACAAGTCTAGCAAAATCAACTTAGCGTATTATTTTCAGAAAGCAGAAAAATTTTGATTAAATGAATTGACTGATCCGTTTGATCAAATTTTAGCTTGAAATACTTTTCAAGAGCATGAAGAATTTTTTTTGAATGAATTTTTTGATTTGTTTGCATGAATATGAGACCAGGAATATTTTAAGAAGAGCTAAATATATTGGTGGAACTAATAAAAGAATTCGTTAAACTAAATCTAGACATTAAATTTTTTAAAAAAATTTTAAAATTCAGTTGAATGAATTAGTCAATTTATTCGACTGAAGCGATATTATGAGGATGATTTTACTTTTTTGTAATTTTTTAATATTATTTTTATTTGAATTCAAAGCTAATTTTGGAAATCTACAAACCCTAAATTTTGTTTATAAATACAGGATTTAAACAATTATTGTATATCTTTTTTGATCAAATTTATAAAATTTTTTAAAATATCTTTAGAGTTGTTTCTTCTCAGTGGATTCTAAGACATTTGGTAAATTTCAAGATTAATTTAGTATGAACATAACTTTGGATTCGCGCGTGGATCTCAGAAGCTAACAAGCTGAGTGAAGTTTCCACTGAGAAAAAGAGGCTACTGATTTCTCCCCCTGGAAGGTGCCTGGGCATGATCTTCCGAGAAAAAGCCACCAGTAAATAAAGCTACAGTCGTGCACATCGGTCGGATTCCACATGGATTCTATGAGAAGGAAATGCAATCTTCCTTTCGCCAATTTGGCTAAGAATTGCACGGAGTAAAAGACTAGGAAATCAAAGCATTTCGGATTCATTGAATTTAAGGATCGTGGGGTAGCGGAAGTTGTAGCTGATGCCATGCATGGTTATCTGTTGTTTGAGCACATTTTGCAGGTGCGTCTTATTCCTCCCGAACATGTTCATCCAAAATTGTGGAAGTGTTTAAATCCCCGAGACAAGCTAGTCAACTGGGTGCAAGTGGAACGTAAACAGGAAAACAAGGAACTTTGGAAGAACACAAGAAGTTGGTGGATAAAATCTTTAAGCGTGATCAGAAACGTCGCAAGAGAAGCTATTGGTCTTGCGTATGAATGGCCGGAAATTGTGGGTAATGTTATGCCTACTCCAAAGAAGATGATGTTTGATGAAGATTAGGTTGATTCTACCCAGAGAAGTTTTGAATTGGAGTTGCGTCAAGATTGAAAGATTCCGCCTCCCTCGCATAGTGAAACAGCGTAGCTTTGAAACCCATGGCTTCTGGATCCCAAAATATGATAAGGAAGTTGACCTGATCGGTCGTTTGTTTTGTTTTTCTGCTTTTGACAAACTGAATAGATATAGTTGTTTAAATGACACTGTGTGTTGGTAATGAGGCTTTTAGTAGTCAAAAAAAGAAAAGAAAAGAAATGGTATTGTTCTTGATTTATCAATTATATATGCATGATAATTGATAGATTTCGTTGGATAAATTTACTTATACATTCGCTCGATCCATTAAAAGAATCTCTTTTTAATGCATAATATGATCGATATTGATATACATAGATGTCATATATGCGAAATGTCGGTATATAATGCGAATATGCAGAAGCAGGACTACTGCTCATATTATGTATCCCTTCACAAGAAGAAATATAGATCATGAATATTTATTCATTTCATACAATCAAGTTCTCTTTCTGATCAATGACTGATCCCTCCATCACTGATCAGAATACATATATAAAATGATTTTTTTGAGAGAAAAAAAAAGAAAGAAACACTCTCTCATTATTTTCTGACAACTCTCGCTTGGGTAGCATGTATTGATGGATCTCCAGCTGCGTAAGAATAACGACGAATATCATTGGAAAGTAGACCATTACTCACTAAACAATATGCTTTCAAATGCAAGAAAAATACTTTCAAATTGTAAATTGTACAGTAAAATAACAAATTATATTTGCTAGTTATTAGAGTAACAGAATATTACTTGAGAATCGGGATCAATTAGCACAAGCGACAGGAGGTAGATTGCATTGCGAAGGAAGGCGAGCTGCAATCCTGACGGTATTGCAAAGGCAGTCATGATCCACAGATCGTAGAGCAGCGCAGCAATCAGCAGTAGGACTGGTGCTTGTGGCGCCAGGAACCACAAACGGTCCACATACGTTGAGGTTGCTGAGCTGAGCTGAGCAACCCTGCGCGTTTGCCATCTCTGTTTGCACTGCTACCGCAATGAGCAGCAAAAGCAATGCAGCTTTGGAGCTTGGAGAAAACAGAGACTTCAAGGTTGACATGATTGATCAAGTTTTTAACTCTTGATATATTTTATCCTTAGCTTAAATTTCTTGTGTTTAACTTCTTGAGCTATAACGTCAATTTATAGATGATTTTGGATAGTAAAAAGCGATTTTTTGCATGATTCAACCAACTTAAAGTTTTGAGCTCATCAACATTTTGATGGATTCCAATATACGTGTCAGATGATACGACATGCTCCAGCAGGTAAGTTTAGGATATACAAAAGAAAGATTGAAGTCTATTACAGAGACGTTTCCTGTTGGAAAATTGCAGAGTTGCTGATATCTTTTGGGGGATAAAATCGTTAGTTAAACGGTCAGTAAATATATTTTGAATTACAGCTTGTCATCACCATCAAGGCCAACATATCCGTGGAACTCAGACCAAGCAAATGCTGGATTTCCCATTGGTTGACCAAACAATTCTAGCAATTTAATTATTATTAAATTCATTAACTTGTTGCATATTTTTTGTATTTATATTTTAAAATATGCTATATTCTGATTAATTAACTAAGATATATCATAATTAATGTTATTATATCGTTGAAAGCAGTGAATTATGTTTTGGTTAATTTTGTAATATATAATATCAATTTATGATTTAAAGGGATCATAATATCTTAAACTGAAGGAAGTTACCAACACTTAAAACAAGAGATGAGATAATCTATTTATTATTCCTATTTTGTCACTAGAAAATAGAATATTATAATAATTATTCCAAAATTTTATACATACAACTGTACCATCATAAAATGAAGTCATTGAATTTTAACGTTAAGAGAGAAATCTTTTTGTTATAATCTTTTTATCGCGCCTTAACTTTTCAATAATATCGGTAGTTTAAATTAGGATCGAATCCTGATCTTATAATTATAATTTTATAAATCTTGATCTCATAATTATAAATTTATAACATGTATGAATTCAAAATTTTCTAACATTATATCCTACTAATTGAAAAACTAAAAAGAAAATATGAAGTACTAAATTGTATGGATTCTTGATTTAGATCTCCTTGCTCAAAGTAAAACTAATTAATAATTAATTATAGTAAATAAAAATTTTTATTAGTGTTGATGCAAGCATTAGCAACCCGACTCGTGAGCTAAAAAAAAAAATGTTATCCCTTAAAAGATGTTAGGTAAGAATTTTTGACTAATCATCCGTCACCTTTTCATATGAAATCTAAATGTATTGTTGTTATAGAGACTTAACCAAAGACTTATATTTTATGATTTTAATACGAATATCACTTAAAAATATTCATACGGAATTTCGTATGTATACTAACATTTGAATTTAGAGGTGGTGGAAGAAATTTGATATTTTCTTAAGAAAGTTCACGTCAAAATTTAAGAGTTTTTTAGTCATTTCCCTCTCTTACGTAGAACTTCGATGTCACGTAGATTTAAACCACTTAAAGTACTAATAAATTTCTTCCACAGCCCTGAATCCGGTGATGATACACGTACGAAAATTTGCAAAAATTTAGTAAGATTTAAGTGATATTGTGGCATGCCGAATGCTTTTCCTGGGCAAAAATGATGCTTAAAATAATATGAAAATCTATAAGCGATGAACCAGGAGAAGAAATGATGCTTAAAATAATATGAAAATCTAAATGTATTGTTGGTGAGACTCGTCTCTGCATTATTATATAATAAAATTTAAAATATTAAATATTAATTTTAAAATTAAGTAAAACTCATTAAAAATTAGTGTATTACTACACACTTTCCAATTTTACTTTTGTAATCATGTAAAATGAAGTAATATCAAACATGCCTTAAACTAGTTGATTGTTGATATGAACTATCTCAAAGAATGAGTTGAAAGAAAACAAAACAAAAAAAATTAACTATGTACAAGATAGAAATTAAGAAGCGTTTAGAAGATTTAGAGCCTGTTTCGTGAAGTGGAGCCGTCCGATATAATTTAACAGCAAACAGGAGCTTCTAAACGCTATTCAAATTATTGGAAGCTATCTTCATGATCAATAATTTGACTCTTCCACTCCAGTGCATGATCCTATTCACATTCTCAACTCATCTACATCGTCCCGGGAGATTACACTGCCTTCAGGTCTCAAAATTCGATCCAACTCTATCAAAATATCTTCCATTGAACATCTGTAAGGTAGATCAATGCACGCAACAAAATACCGAATAAGTAGAAAATTCATTAGAAAGATGTAAGGATCAACCCCTTCTTCAAAGATGTGTCATTTGCATTTTTTGTACATACGGTACGTTTTCGTCACCTGTCTTAGTAGAGCGTAAACACAGAATCAGCATGAATAAGGTCATATGTTCGAGGATAAGTTGACATTGCTTCAGGCCTACAGAGAATCGATTATCAGAATCTCCGTTATTAAGAAAAAATATGAAATAAAACAAAGTAATGGCTAAGTATAAACGAGAGGATGTATAATTTACCAACTATGGTATGTTCTAATTAATCCCTGTTCATATATGACTCCAAGCATGTTGATCTTGGCCTCAAGGGAAACTACATTCATTACCCAAATCGGGTCATCAACAAGGGCAGCAGCAAATCCGCCCAAGTCAGCGTTCATGTCTAGAATGTTTCTGTAACGTCCTGCTTTGCTTAGTTGATTGTTCACTCTTCTATAATATGGCAATCTCTTCTTCCATAGTTCGGAATTTTTTTGGAAAATTTCGGGGGTTATCCCTTTCAGAGTTCCTTTCCCAATGCTTGGTGGAATTGCATTTAGTCTCAGGCCATTTTGCCAATTCACGTCCAGCTATCTCTTGATCGTTTGAAACTTCAGGCAAGTGAGTCAAACAAGTCTCCATTTCGGTGTACCTGAAATTAATTAAGACGATCATTTGAACACAGTAATCAAATTGAGAAAACTAAAATAACGGACGTTCATTATGGTTATTGAGAAAGTACGAGCCAGGCTTTATCCGGATCATGAACGGGGCAGAAATGCGGAATCTGAGTGAGTTTTCAGTTTACTCTGTAGTTGAAATGATTAATAGGTTTCTTCCAGATAGCAATATCACCTTTCTCCGCCAATTTTTTCCGGCAAAGGCTTTTGGCTACGTTCTCTATAGAAGTCTGTTCGTCATTTAAATCCTGCTCTGTTCTTTGCTAGCCTTTCCAACGCTTCTTTCAATTGATTGGTGGACCAGATAGAATACAGTACCCCCTCCAGTTCGTAGCATTCTATCAACTTCAATCAAATAAATTCCTGCTAGAACCAAAACATCAGTTAAAAAAAATAAAACATATAAGCAATCTCTCATAACAAAACAGACGTTGGTTAAGAAAATTATTAGCATGTACAAGGAATATTCATTTTGTACCAAATTGGTTCCATGGAATGAAGCAACGAGAGCAGTGAGCCATGTCTGAAGCTCATGGCGGGTACCTTAGAAGCAAGGACTCCAATCAAAGCAGGAACTCCATTCTCTAAAGCGAATTGAACTTGAGCTTCATGTGTGTCCCTTGGTGCAAATGACGTCGTTAGAACGTTTCTGTAGAGAAGATAGGCTTCCCAACTAGCCACCTGCATAATTAGTTACATGGTCAGTGTACAGAAATTGACGAAATGAAGATAATAACTATTTATGCAAGTCGAAGTAGATTTTAGCTGTTACGTTTTGTTAATTAGTTAGGCACTTTCGTTAACAATTTGTTTTCAGTTTATGACGTGTCAGTTAGTTAGTTTGCAACTTCACTGTATATAAACACACAGGTATTACGTGTATGGGTGTGTGGAGAAATAGACTCTGTTTTCATTTTTCTAGCTTTCCTCAGTAAAGTTTTCACATTCATTTTCAATTGATTTCTATTTTCGTTCATGGTATCGGAGCCATGAGATCATCTCTACTATTGTGAGAAAGTTTCTTCATCAAAAACTTAATACAAAACTGTAAGTCTATAGTACATCGAAGAAATGAAAGGGAATCACAATGACATACATAATCTTGCTCCGATGCAAAACGAAGGTGAGATGAGGATAGGTAACAATGGAGATCCTTATCAGCTTTAAGGATCAGATCATCCAGGTATGATTCTTGTTACTACTCCTCTAATAGGTAACAATTATCTTTCCTGAAAATAATCTATGAAGATTGCGTTAGGTGCAAAAGTTAAGTTAGGTTTTGTGGATGGGAGATGCAAAATGCCGAAAAAATCATCACTGGAATTTGAGCAGTGGAAGAGAGTAGATTGCATGGTAATTTCATGGATTCTGAATTCTACATCGAAGGACATAGTAGATGCATTTCTGTACATCACCACTGCAAGAGAACTCTGACTTGAACTTAAAGAAAGATTTGAGGAATGCAATGGACCACTGCTTTATCAATTAGAGAGGGAAATAAGCTCAATGAATCAAGGTAATCTTATGATGGTTCAGTATTATACAAAACTCAAGAAACTATGGGATGAGTTAGTTTGTTTGATACCTATTCCTCAACGTAATTGTGGAGCAGCTAAGGCAATGCAGGAGATTAATTCCTCTAACCAACTGATACAGTTCTTAATGGGATTAAATGAATTCTATGATCACATAAGAAATCAGATTCTGGTAATGGAACCTATGCCTAACGTAAATAAGGCTTACTCTATGATTTTAAGAGTTGAGAGACAGAGAGATGTACATTCTGAATTTACAGAAAATATGGAGAGTAGTGGTATGCTAGTGAGAAATAACAATTCCAAGAAAGAATCAGATAACAAAATGGTGCAGAAGAAGAAAGAGTTCGTAAAGAAGAGTGATAAGTATTATGATTTCTGTAATAAGGACGGTCACCCGCGTGAATTTTGCTTCAAACTACATGGAGTACCTGAATGGCATAGAAGATTTGTAGAGCAAAAGGGACAATCAGGAGGTAAAGTCATGGCGATGGCAAATATGGCAGAATCACAACAGGAGAAACGTATGAACCAAACATGAGACAAGATGATGGAAATCAGTGATAGGATGGTTGAGTTAATTCAGCAACAGGTTAATAAAGTTCTCAAAGGGAAGATAGTAGCAGAAGAGACTTGTGCTAACATGGCTCACTTTGACGATTTTGCAGGTTCTGTCTTGAAACCTTACCTCAATACACATGCTTGTTACACTGCGTTTAATTTGATAAAACAAGGAACTTGGATAGTTGACACAGGTGCTACATATCACATGTGTACTGACATTAAATCCTTTAAATGCCCTAAGATTATGCACCAAATTACACCTATTTTTCTTCTTGATGGATCTACAAAAATGGTGCAACATTCTGGTGACATACACTTGACATCAAAACTCATTTTGACCATAACCATACATATACCTGACTTTAAGTTTAACTTGCTATCAGTAAGCAAACCTCAGAATCCTCTCTCATTAAGTTTGCATTTTATCCCTCTTATTGTGCATTACAAGACCTACAAACTAATGAAGTTCTTGCTGTTGGAAAAGTTTTAGGTAGGCTGTACATCTTAGAGAAGTCCAGCTATGATCTCACAGTGCTTAGATATTATAATAAGCTCTTCAATTCATCGATTTTTCCTAGAGAAATAAATACATTTAATACATCTTGTAACACTGTTTACAGTAATGTTTGCTCTATGTATAAAATTGCTGAGACTTCTTATTCTTTGTGGCACATTCATTTGGGATATGCTTTACCCACTACACTAAGGCAATTGAAGTTCATAAACCAACAAAGTGGCATCACTAATAAACCATGTGACATATGCCCCTTGTCTAAACAACATAGGTTACCATTTCCATTACATGAGA
This sequence comes from Trichilia minutiflora, assembly GCA_035590515.1. Taxonomy (NCBI): domain Eukaryota; kingdom Viridiplantae; phylum Streptophyta; class Magnoliopsida; order Sapindales; family Meliaceae; genus Trichilia; species Trichilia minutiflora. Next base: position 2,667 of record JAVXUL010078396.1, on the reverse strand, counting down.
AATCATCTCAAGCTAAGTTTGAATTGTTGCATATAGACCTATGGGGGCCATATCATCAAAAGTCACTTACTGGAGGTCAGTTCTTTCTAACAATGGTTGATGATTATTCAAGAGCCACTTGGACTTATCTTCTTAGTCATAAAACCCAGGTTTTAACTACTATTTCACATTTTCTCAAGATGATACAAAATCAGTTCTAAATATGTGTTCAAACCATAAGAACAGACAATGGTTTTGAGTTCATCAACAATAGATTTCAAACACTGCTTGCAGAAAAGGGAATTCAGCATCAAAGGTCTTGCCCCTACATACCACAACAGGATGGTGTGGTAGAAAAAAAATATAAACAGTTGTTAGAAGTAGCTCGAGCCCTTATGTTTCAATCTCAACTATCAAAGAAGTTTTGGGGAGAAGCAGTGCTTATGGCAACATATATCATAAATAGATTACCCACTGTTATTTTATAATGGAAAACACCTTATGAGATGTTGCATGGAAAGGTGCCACAATATGATCATTTAAAATGTTTTGGTTGTCTTTGTTACACTACCAATATTGTCCCTCATAAGGAATTTGCACCAAAAGCCATCAAATGTGTTTTCATTGGTTATTCTATAGGTCAGAAAGCTTTTAAACTTTATGATGTGCAATCTCATAAAATCATTGTCTCTAGAGATGTTGTGTTCCATGAGCATAGTTTTCCTTTGTTCCTGCCTCATCAAATAGCACACCTTTGCCTATTATTCCTGTTACAGAAGAAGAGCAGAACCTTACACCAACCTTTCACACCCATGACACTATAAACACATGCTCTACAGATGTTGTCAATGAACCAATATAACATGAAATGAATCCTGTTTGTCACTCTCAACTAGAACACTTCTATTGTCAGTATAATGATATTGTTGACACCCCTACACCCGAAAAAAGTATCAGATATAGGACTAAACCAAGTTGGCTCAAAGATTCTGTCCATACAATCACAACTCCTTCCTGCAACTTATACAACTTAGAACTTCAGAAGCTTGAAGGTTCCAAAGGTATACAATACACTCCACCAACATTTTCTTTTCTTAAAAATTCTAACATCTTTTCTTCTTACATGCAATTTCTAGCAAAAGTGTCAACTATACAGGAACCTCACTCTTATAAACAAGCATGCACAGATCATAATTAGATAAAGGCTATGAATAAGGAACTTGAAGCTCTTGAATCAAACAACACTTGGATTTTAATAGAATTACCTAAAGGAAAGAAAACAATAGGTTCTAAATGGGTCTATAAAGTAAAGTGTAGACAAGATAGCACAATCGATAGATACAAAGCCAGGTTAGTGGCTAAAGGATTCAACCAAGTTCTTGGCGTGGATTATTTTGATCTATTCTCTCCAGTGGCCAAATTAGTGACTGTCAGACTTCTTATTGCTATTGCTACAGCAAGAGTATGGCCATTACATCAATTAGACATCAATAATGCCTTCCTACATGGATCACTTCATGAAAAAGTATATCTTTTACCACCATAAGAATATACTAAAGCTAAACAAGGCCAAATGTGAAGATTACTTCGATCTCTCTATGGGTTAAAGCAAGCCTTCAGGGAATGGAATCAGGAATTTTCTGCTCAGTTGATTGGTTATGGTTTCATTCAATCATCACATGACTCCTGCTTGTTTATAAAGTCAGACAATCAGTCTTTCTTGGCTCTCCTGTTTTATGTAGATGATGTGTTGATTACAAGCAGCAATGAAGCTTTAGTCTAGTAGGTTAAGTCTTTTCTTCATGATAAGTTTACCATTAAAGACCTTGGAGTAGTAAAGTATTTTTTAGGAATTGAGATAGCTAGATCTTTCAAAGGCACCTATCTTAACCAAAGAAAATATGCCTTGGATATATTGAGAGATACTGGATTACTTGGCACAAAACCTACATTCACCCCTCTTCCAAAAGGCTAAAATTTTTTTGTAAATAATGGTAAACCTTTGACAAATCCAGATCAATATAGGAGATTGGTGCGCAGATTATTATACCTTAATTTCACCAGACCAGATCTCACCTATGCAGTGTAACAACTGAAAGAGTTGTATGCCCTAAAAGCCAATCATGATGTAATCAGTGATTGTAACTTTGTAAAACTCTTGTAAATCTTATGAGTAATAAAATGAGTATTTTCTTATATTTATATTCTCTCTTTTAACATATATATGTATGGTTGATTTACATATTATGATAAAGCCCATGGAATGTATGCAATACACATTGTTATGATGAGATCCTATTTATGAGACTATGTGTTAGTAGTATCATTCTTAAATGTTCCTAGTCGTAGGACTATAAAGTGGGGCCTTTATAGTACCAGAAAGACTAGTATACATTATCCTTGCTCTATATGATAGAGGGTAATCGATCTCATAGATTACCTGTGTGGGGACACTAAAGGAAGTGTATAGGTGCTCATTGGTTGATTATGAGTTCACTGAACAGACTCGTACGAATTATCCAAATGCTAATTACACTTAATTGTCAATTGGAAATTCGTTGTATCAGTTGTGTAAATGATCCTTAGACTTTACAACACCATGGTTATCTTGTGAGTGAATTGCTCTACTTTGATACTACTCAGGGCAAGTCTGAATTAAGGCTTGTGATAGGTAGTTATTGGGTATGG
>JAVXUL010078077.1:0-24404 GCA_035590515.1 Trichilia minutiflora | reverse complement strand
TACAAGGACGTGCGCTGGATATTAGATATCCAGGGTTCGATTCCTTGGGGGTCATGCATGAGTTAGGCGATGTGCTCCACCGTTGCAAAGGGTTGCAAAACCCAAGGGTTGGGGTGGAGGCATAGTTCTAACATAGCCTAGGTCCTCTAACATTCCCAAGGAAATCAAGTTTCTTTTGAGTCCTGGAATCAGCCTAACATTCTGTATTTCAATCAGAATTCCACTGGATAGCATCATCTTTATTGTGCCTACTCCTTTTACATCAAGAGTCATGTCATTGCCCAAAAGTACCTTACCTTGATTTTCCAATGTTAGGGCTGAGAAAAAATGTTTGCTGGGACACATATGATAGGTGCATCTAGAGTCCAAAATCCATTCTTGTGAAGGTTCTGAATTTGCTGCCAACAGTAATAATGCATCTTGGAAATTTACCTCGGATATTGCTGTGGTTTCTGGTGTCTTGCCTCCTTTCTTTTCTGAGTTTCCTCTTGTTTTTCTATCAGGGCAGTCCCTTTTAAAGTGCCCTTCCCTTCTGCAATGGAAACACCTCACTGACTTGCCCCTTAACTTTGATCTTGCGCCACTTTTGTTTCTGTTTTCCTTCTTAACTGGTCTCCCTCTTACATTTAGGCCTTCTGCAGATGCAGCTTCTTTGTTTTGGATCCTCTTACTCAATTCTTTTGAGCTCAAGGCACTTTTCACATCCTCCATTGACAATGTGCTCCTGCCATACAAGGGTGTATCTACAAAGTGCTCATAAGAGGGGGGTAAAGAAGTTAATACCATAAGTGCTTGATCCTTATCATCAATCTTGACATCAACAGTTTCCAGATCAAGCATAAGCTTGTTGAATCTGTCCAAGTGCTCCTCCAATGATCCACCTTCATCAAGATAGAAGGCATACATCTTCTTCTTCAAATAGAGCCTCCTTGCTGTTGATTTAACCATGTATCTATCTTCCAATTTCTGCTATATACCTTTGGCTGTGGTTTCCTTTGATATCTCTCTCAAGACTTTATCTGTCAAAGACAAAATCAGTGCACTTCGGGCCTTCCTCTGAATATCATGTTGTTCGAACTCAGAAAGATCCTTCCCTTCAATCTTGACACCTTCTTCCAGTGCTGAGTCTAACCCTTCATGCTCCAGCAAAGCCCTCATCTTCAATTTCCAAAGATTGAAGTCTCCATCACCTGAAAATTTCTCCACCGAGAACTTTGTTGCCACCATTGCTGATTCTATGATTTGTTTATCCTTGAAGGCTCTGATACCACTTGTTGAAATTCCCTTCAGACGAAACTGAAAACTCCAAGAACCCTGCAACTTTTCTACTGCAAGTTTCTGCTTCCAGGACACACACAAACAAACTGAAATCCAGCACCGTAGTCAAGAAGATAAACAGCAACTGATATCAAAAAGAAACAAGAAAACCAAGAAAGAAGAGAAGATGAAGAATATTAAAGAAGAAGAAAGTTTTTATTCCAAGAAATCTAGCTTCAGAAGTTGTACACATGCTTGCTAGAAAAACACGAGGCTACTGCATTTTTAAACAAAAGCAATAACAAACTTAACAGTCACTTTCCATGCAAAGACCAAATTACCCTTAATGACCAAATTTGAAAAACTTGCAAATAAGTCCAGAATCTATTGCAAACAGACCCAAGGGAAAATTAAGCTAACTTCCGAAGCACTTCTACAATCTCCACCTTGCTTCCAAAGTTAGATCAACTTCACATTCTTTCTTTTCCTGCAAGACACACACAGACACTAACTCTTGCCTTCTTCTTCTCCTTAAGCTTCATGAATTGTGTTTGTAAAAACTTACCAATTCATGAACTTAAATACATCAATTCTAGGCAATGCTCAAAACCACTCACTGTCAACACCTTTGTCAACACATCTGCTGCATTGTCTTCCGATTTCACCTTTTGGACAATCACATCTCCTCTTGTAATCACTTCCCTAATGAAATGAAGCCTGACATCTATATGTTTTGTTCGATCATGAAACATTTGATACTTAGCTAGATGAATAGAGCTTTGATTATCACATAAGATCATAGGCTTGCTGCAACTTCTTCCAGCTACCTCAGTAACAAATCCTTGCAGCTATAAAGCCTCTTTTATTGCCTCTACCAACGCCATGTATTCAGCCTCTGTTATTGATAAAGCCACTACATCTTGAAGAGTAGATTTCCAATTTATTATGCATTCCTTTATCAAGAACACAAACCCAGTCAATGACCTCCTCCTGTCCAGGTCTGCAGCAAAGTTAGCATCAACATAGCCTATAACACCTTCATCTACTGCTAACTTCTACCTTTTATAGCACAAGCAGCAACTTACTCTTCCCTTAATGTACCTCAGCACCCACTTCACTGCAGCCCAATATAATTTCCCTGAATTTGCCATAAACCTGTTAATCACACTCAGGGCATAGGTTAGATCAGGTCTTGTGCAAACAACAGCATACATTATGCAGCCCACAGCAGTTGCATAAGGAATTCTGCTCATTTTTTACCTTTCCAGATCAGTCTTAGGGCACTGATCTTTGCTTAATTTGAAATGAGCTGCTAAGGGAGTTGAAACAGGTTTTGAGTTGTCCATTCTGAATTTCTGGAGCACCTTCAGCAAGTATTTCTCTTGACTCATCTTCAGCCAGCCTTCACTCCTGTTTCTGGTTATGCTCACACTTAGAATTTTGCTGGCTTTACCAAGGTCCTTCATCTTGAATTCTGTGGACAATAACCTCTTTAACTCAAGTATCCTTTCTATGCTCTTGCTTGCTAGAAGCATATCATCTACATAAATCAGCAACACCACCAGTACATTTGAGCTTCCACCTTGAAAGTAAACACAATGGTCATACTCACTCCTCATGTACCTAATTCCTTTCATAAAGCTATCAAACTTTATGTTCCATTATCTAGGGGATTGCTTGAGTTCATAAATGGATTTTTTCAGCAAGCAAACCATTTTTTCACTTCCCTTCTTCTCAAAGCATCTTGGCTGTTTCATATAAATCTCTTCTTCAAGTGTTCCATGCAAAAATGCTATCCTCACATCCATTTGGTCCAGCTCCCAGTCGTTTGCAGCAACTAAGGCAAGTATTAGTCTCACAGATACATGCCTTACAACTAGGGAAAACACCTCTGAATAGTCCAGCCCTTGTCTTTGGGTAAAGCCATTTGCAACAAGCCTGGCCTTGTACCTGAATGTGCCATCTGATTCTTCCTTTCTTTTGAAGATCCACTTGTAATCTACCAGCTTCCTGTTTTGTGGCTTTTCAACTAACTCCCAAGTTTTATTTTTTATCAAGGAATCCATCTCTTCCTGTATAGCATGCTGCCACTCTCCAGCATCCTTTCCTTGTAATACATCTTCAACTGTTATTGGCTCAGAAAACTCCACCTCTTCTACTGCATGAAGAGCAAATGCAATTAAGTCATCCTGATTGTACCTTGCTGGAGGTTTTATGAGTCTTCTTTCTCTGTCTCTGGTCAGGTTATACTCCTGTAAACCAGTTGGTTTTTGAGTTTCAGTTTTCTCAGATGTTCCCTCAACTTCCTACTTTAGTTCACCAGTGGCCTCTGAGCTTCCTGCTTCCAGCTCCACCTCTTCTTTTTCAACACTAAAGCTCTTTGAGGATTCACCTTCATTTTCCAGTTTACTGCTGATCAGACCATCTTCTACAAACTTCACATCTCTGCTGATTATGCACTTGTCATTGAGACCATCTTGACATAAAAGTTTTCAGCCTTTAACTCCTTCAGGGTATCCAATAAACACACCCTTCACTGCCCTTGGTTTAAGTTTTCCTCTCTTAATGAGTGCATAAGTAGTGCACCCAAATACCTTCAAGTGATCAAGTGCTGGCATCCTTCCTGTCCACAATTCTTCTGGGGATCTGAAGCTCAACACAGATGAGGGAATCCTGTTTATGAGGTATGCTGCTGTGCTGACTGCCTCTGCCCAGAATCTCTTGGACAATCCCGAGCATATTAGCATACTTTTGGCCCTTTCCAGCAGTGTTCTATTCATCCTCTCAGCAATGCCATTTTGCTGAGGAGTATGCACCACTGTCTTATGTCTTTTAATGCCTTATTCCTTACAAAAGTTATCAAACAGCTCATTACAAAACTCTTGACCATTGTCTGTCCTAAGGGTCTTTATTCTCAAATTTTTCTGATTTTCACTAGCAACTTCCAATCCTTGAACCTACTCAGCACTTGATCCTTTGTTTTTAAAGCATATATCCAAACCTTCCTTGAGAAATCATCTACAATAGATAAAAAGTACTTAGCTCCACCTAAGGAGGGAACTTGGGCAGGTCCCCACACATCTGCATGTATGTATTCTAAAACCTGACTTGTATTCCTATCATCAAAACTTGCCCTATGAAGCTTTCCATAAATGCAACACTCACAAGACTTCATATGGTTTCCTACCCCCTGTCCAAGTGACCCTTTATTCCTTAATACTAGCAAACCATTCAAGCCTAAATGCCCCATCCTCTGATGCCATAACATCAAATTCTTTGAACCATTTTCTGTCATGGCATTTACATCTCCAGTCACTACACTACCTAGTAAACTGTATAGACCATTTTTCTTCTCAGCCTTCATCACCACCAGTGAGACTTTGCACACTTTAAGGCCACCATTTTCACCCTTAAACGTGTAGCCTAAGTCTTCTAACATTCTCAAGGAAATCAAATTTCTTTTGAGTCCTGGAACAAGTCTAACATTCTGTATTTCAACGAGAATTCCACTGGACAGCATCATCTTTATTGTGCCTACTCCTTTTACATCTAGAGTCATGTCATTGCCCAAAAATACCTTACCTTAATTCGCCAATGTTAGAGCTGAGAAAAGATGTTTGCTGGGACACATATGATAGGTGCATCCAGAGTCCAAAATCCATTCTTGTGATGGTTCTGTATTTGCTACCAACAGCAAGAATGCATCTTGGAAATTGGCCTCGGATATTGCTGTGGTTTCTGGTGTCTTGCCACCTTTCTTTTCTGGGCTCCCTCCTGTTTTTTTGTCAGGGCAGTCCCTTTTAAAGTGCCCTTCCCTTCTGCAATGGAAACACCTCACTGACTTGCCCCTTGATTTTGATCTTGCACCACCTTTGTTTCTGTTCTCCTTCTTAACTGGTCTCCCTCTTACATTTAGGCCTTCTGCAGATACTGCTTCTTTAGTCTGGATCCTCTTACTCAATTCCTTTGAGCTCAAGGCACTTTTCACATCCTCCATTGACAATGTGCTCCTACCATACAAGAGTGTATCTACAAAATGCTCATAGGAGGGAGGTAAAGAAGTTAATACCATAATTGCATGATCCTCATCATCAATCTTGACATCAACAGTTTCCAAATCAAGCATAAGCTTGTTGAATCTATCCAAGTGCTCTTCCAATGATCCACCTTCATCAAGATAGAAGGCATACATCTTCTTCTTCAAATAAAGCCTCCTTGCTGTTGATTTGATCATGTATCTATCTTCTAATTTCTGCCATATACCTTTGGCTATTGTTTCCTTTGAAATTTCTCTCAAAACTTTGTCAGTCAAAGACAAAATTAAAGCACTTCGGGCCTTCCTCTGAATGTCATGTTGCTCGAACTCAGAAAGATCCTTCCCCTCAATCTTGACACCTTCTTCCAGTGCTGAGTCTAACCCTTCATGTTCTAACAAAGCCCTCATCTTTAATTTTCAAAGATTGAAGTCTTCATCACCTGAAAATTTCTCCACCGAGAACTTTGCTACCACCATTGCTGATTCTGTGGTTTGTTTATCTTTGAAGGCTCTGATACCACTTGTTGTAATTCCCTTCTTACGAAGCTGCAACCTTCAGGATCACTGCAAACCAGCTACTGTAATTTCCTGCTTTCAGGACACACACAAACAAACAGAAGTCCAGTGCCTCAAACAAGAAGAAGAACAGCTACTGTTAACACGAAAATGAAACCAAGAAATCAAGAATATCCAAGAAGAGAAGCTTTTATTCTTGAAGAATTTTATTTGCAAAAGTTGTGTATTTTTTCTCTTCAACTCACGAGGCTACCCCTTTTTTTAAAACAAAGCAACAACAAATTTAACAACCAAATCACCTGCAAAGACCAAACTACCCTTAATGAACTAGTTTAAAAAACTTGCAAACAAGTCCAGAATCCATTGCAAATTGGTCCACGAAATTATTTTAACTTTTGAAGCACATCTACAAAACATATAGACATCCGTACTTGAGAAGTTACACATGTATACATAGTGATGAATCGTGCATGATAATATTTTTTTTCTCTCATTTTTACTTTTTTAAGCAGGAAATTATCAAGAAACCTAATAATCCTGGTGCGTTCATCATCAATCCACCATACTGCTACTTCCAGCACCAACAATAGAAGCGCAAGAGAACTCTTCAAACAGAAATGTGCAGCACTTTTTCTCTTGGATTACGATGAAGAACAGACATTAAGATATCTTCATTTGGGAGAATTTGCGATAAATCTTATCATTCAAAAATCTACCCTATTCTGATGATAACTTGCATACTGGATGAGATTCTTCAACGGCCTATAACAAAGGATTTTCCCGTAATTCGTGTGGGAAAAAGAAGCTTAGATTTTGTATGTCTGGACTCTTGTTTGGCTTGGATTTCCCGATATCATCTTGTAGTGAAAAAATGGTGGATTCGTTGGAGAAATTTTCATAAAGTTTGCTTACTAGAAAGGTCTTAAGAAAGGAGAAGGTAATAATATTGCTTTACTAATTAGCTAGATCTCTCTGACTAATTCTTATTCACTTATGTTTATGTTTTCTTTCCTCTTTTTTTCAGTTACAACACATCCACATCCATGTATTATTTCAAATTCGAATTTGATGAAGTGTCGAAAGCTCAGAAAATTGTTATTTAAGTAATGTATAAATTGCTACGGGAGTAATCTAGTTAATTAGATAACTCAATAGAGCAGTTTTTTTAATACTATAATTTAATTTACAATATTTTACTAGTATTACATTAGACGTCTATTAAAAGTGACAGTTTAAATAAGTACTATTAAAGCTCCGTTTGTTAAAGAGTCTAGTCCTAAACTTAAGATGGTGTTTACTTCAATAATAAAAGCAAATCTACCTACACACGATTTATAGAGGAGAAAATTTCATAATAAGTGAGAGAGTTCTGCATTTGTAGCACTCAAACCCTTGTCCTTCGGTCAGAGAATAGTACATTGTTTTTTTTTTTCTGCTTTAAAGCAATAAATTTAAGGATCGAGTCTTTCTCACATTATTTTTGAAAGAAAATACTTAGATAATATACATCTATGGTTTATAGTACAATATTAGCTAGCTCTTATTACATATTTTATTTTTATTTGTTACGTTTATTCTTTAATTGTAATTATTTTAGTTATATCATGTCATCTAAGACAAGTTTATATGGAAGTGACTCAATATTCTGCAGACTTGACGGAGAGGACTGAAGTGCAAAAGATTATTAGGACCTAATTGCAAGGGTTTGCAAAATTTTATTAAGGGTAGTTGTGTGAAATGGCATGATTTGGTTGTTGTTTTTGTTATTTTCTATTCATCATCGTTGTAAACCAGCAAGCAATATAAATGAGCTGGGTTTCTTGATATTCGGGGGTGGAGGAAAGAGAGTTAGAAATCTTGTATCAAGGTCCAATAAAACTGAATAAAGATTCTCTAGTTTTTCCAAGAACTTGCTATCTTTTCCTTTCTCTGTTTTCTTGTTTATGTGTTTCTTTAAAACTTTGTTGCATTTGCTGGAAAGACAATTGGTCTTGCTGGTCTCGTTTTTTTCTTTAAACTTAAGGAATTATTAGAAGCAGATCAGCAAAAGCTTGAGTGACAGTGGTATCAGAGCCAAGCAGAGCAGCACAACAGCCATGGTATCAACAAAGTTCTCAGTAGAAAAGTTTACTAGTGATGGATATTTCAACTTGTGGAAGTTGAAAATAAAAGCCCTGCTAGAACATGAAGGACTAGACTCGGCTTTGGAGGGAGATGAGGTCAAGATTGAAGGCAAAGATCTTTCTGAGTATGAACGTTATGAAGCACAAAGAAAGATAAGGAGTGCCTTAATTTTTTCATTATCAGATAAGGTTTTGAGGGAGGTTTCAAAGGAGACAACAGTAAAGGGTTTGTGGCAGAAACTTGAGGATAGGTATATGATGAAATCCACAGCAAAAAGACTCTATCTTAAAAAGAAAATGTATGCATTGTATCTTGATGAGGGAGGTTCAATCGAAGACCATTTAGATAGGTTTAATAGGTTGATGTTAGATCTGGAAACTGTAGATGTCAAGGTTGGAGATGAAGATCATCAGGTCCTTATGGTGTTGTCCTCATTGCCTCCATCTTATGAGTATTTTATAGATACCCTCTTGTACGACACAAGTACTCTATCTATAGAAGATGTAAAGAGTGTACTGAGTTTAAAGGAGTTGAATAAGAAAATCTAGAACAAGGATGCATCCTCTACAGAAGGTCTTAATGTCAGGGAAAGATCAGCCAAAAGGGAAAGCAAGGGTAGGAAAGATTACAGATCAAAGTCAAGAGGTAAATCTTTAAAGTGTTCCCATTGTCATAAAGATGGACACTTTAAAAGAGACTGCCCGAAAAGAAAAAAGAATAGCATGTAAAGGAGGAATGGAGACAACCTTGAAGTTGCTGCTGTTTCAAAAGCCAACTATCAAGATGCTTTCTTGTTGTTAGCTGCATCAGATAATGTGACTGAGGATTGGATACTAGACTCGGGATGCACCTATCATATGTTTTCAAGTAAGTACTTGTTTTCATCTTTAGCTATTGTAGATCAAGGAAAGGTTATGTTAGGTAATAATATGACCCTTAATGTTAAAGGGATAGCAACTATTAAGATGAAAATGAAAAGTGATACACTTGTAGAGTTACAAAATGTTAGATACATCCCTGGTCTTAAAAGGAACCTAATCTCTTTGGGCATGTCAGAATTGTTGGGTTGTGTGTTCAAAGAAAAAAATGGGTATCTGAAAGTATGTAAGGGTTCACTAGTAATCATGAGGGCTGAAAGGAAGAATGGGTTGTATGTTCTTCAAGGGAGTGTGGTTACTGGTAGTATTAACGCAACAAACTCTGCAGAAAAGAATGATGAAAGATTGATGTTGTGGCACCAAAGGCTTGGTCACTTAGGTCTTAAAGATTTGTTAGAATTAAGGAAGAATGGTATACTTGGGCAGTGAGTAGGCAGTGAGTTAGAGCTGTGTGAATGTTGCATCTATGGAAAGCATCATAGGACCACATTTACTGACAGTAAAATGAATACAAGTCAAGCATTTGAATATCTGCATGTTGATGTTTGAGTGCCTGCACAAACACCTTCTTTAGGTGAAGCTAGGTTCTTCTTGTCAATTGTTAATGACCATTCCAAAAAAGTGTGGGTGTATGTGTTAAAGACCAAAGAACAAGTGTTTGTAAAGTTTAAAGATTGGAAACATTTAGTTGAAAACCAGAAGAATCTGAAGATTAAAACCCTGAGACAGACAATGGCATGGAGTTTTGTAATCTTCAGTTTGATCAATTTTACAGAGATAATGGTATAAGAAAACATAAGACGGTGGCTTATACACCTCAGCAAAATGGAGTTACTGAGAGGATGAACAAAATACTTCTAGAGAGGGTGAGAAGCATGTTGCTGTGTTCAGGACTTTCAAAAAAATTCTAAACAGAAGTTGTGGTTACTGCAGCATACTTAATTAATAGAAGTCCAGCATCCACTCTAAAATTTAAGACCCTTGAAGAAATGTGGACAGGAAAGGCTCCTTCACTTGAACATCTAAGGGTGTTTAGTTGTACATCCTATACTTTTGTTAAGCAAGGAAAGCTTGAACCAAGGACAGTGAAGGGGGTGTTCATTGGATATCCTGAAGGTGTAAAGGGGTGGAAACTATGTTGTCAAGATGGAATAGGTGAAAAGTGTATAATCAGTAGAGATATCAAGTTTGTAGAAGATGGATTAATACATGGTGGTTCTAACAGTCATAAAACAGTAGATACCAGTTCTGAGAGTACTGAACTTGAGGTGGAGCCTGATTCTGCAAACTTAAAGGGTATGGAACCTCAAAAGAGAAGGAAAGAAGCTGTAATAGAAGAACAAGAGAGCAAGGAAGTTGATGAACAACAAACTGATCTGGAGGACTTTTAGTTGGCCAAAGATAAAGCCAAGAGATAAATCAGACCACCAGATAGATATAACCATAATGACTTAATTGCTTTTGCTTTTCTTGCAGTTGAAAAAGTGGATCAATCTAATCCAGTAACTGTCGAAAAGGCCTTACAAGGCTCGAATGCAGAAAAGTGGAAGCAAGCCATGAGGAAAGAAATACAATCCTTGATTAAAAATGAAACTTGGATATTGGTGAGAAAACCAGAAGATAGGAAATTGGTGGATTGCAAATGGATTTTAAAAAGGAAGGAAGAGGCAGATGGATTTTATAGATTCAAAGCCAGACTTGTGGCCAAATGTTTCACACAGAAGGAGGGCTTATATTATACAGAAATCTTCTCTCCAGTGGTGAGGCATGCTTCTGTCAGACTACTTCTTGCTTTGGTTACCATTTATGACTTGGAGTTGGAACAAATGGATGTCAAGACAGATTTCTTGCATGGGGATTTGGATGAGGAGATTTATATGAAACAACCAAGTTACTTTGAAAAACAAAGGAAGGAAGGCTTGATGTATTTGCTAAAAAGGTCCTTGTATAGGCTTAAATAATCTCCAAGATAATGGAATCTGAGATTTGATATATTCATAGTGAAAATGGGATAAACTAGGAGTTTATTTTATCATTGTGTATATTTCAGAGGAAAGGATCTGGATGATATGGTCTTCTTACTCTTTTATATAGATGATATGTTACTTGCCAGCAAAAAGAAGACTAGATTGTATGAATTGAAGGCTCATCTCTCTGCAGAATTCGAGATGAAGGATCTGGAAGAGGCAAGGATATTTTGGGTGTTGAGATATGGAGGAACAAGAGGGAAGGATGGTTGAAGCTATCTCAGAATAAATACTTACAAAAGGTGTTACAGAAGTTCAAAATGAGTGAAGCTAAGTTTGTAAAAGTTCTCTTGGTTGCACATTTTAAACTTTATAGTAATCAAGGGCCTGATTCAGAACAACAGAAGAAGGAAATAAGTGTAATCCCATATTCCAATGCAGTTGGTTGCATAATGTATGCAATGATGTGCTCTCAGCTAGATTTGGCTCATGTTTCGAGTGTAATAAGCAGGTTCATGTCTAATCTTGGAATGATGCACTGGAATGTAGTGAAATGGGTATTCAGATACATAAAAGGGAGCTTGGATCATTGCTTGTGTTACTCAAATGACAACTCGTCTGATGCTATGATTAGGGGATATGTTGATGCTGACTTTGCAACAGATTTAGATAGGAGAAGATCATCATCTGGTCTTGTATTTTTCCTTAATGAGTGTGCAATCAACTGAAAATCATCTCTGCAGCATGTGATGGCCTTGTCAACCACAGAAGCAGAATATGTGGCTATGGAAAAAGTTGTCAAAAAAGCTCTCTGGTTACAAGGATTTGCTGCTAAAGTTAAAATCACAAGAAAATGTCTAATAATTTTCTGTGATAATCAAAATTCTCTTTATCTTGTTAAACATCATGTGTTTCATGAAAGAACTAAACACATAAATGTAAGATTCTATTTTATGAGAGATATGCTTGTAAAAAGGAAAGTGATTCTGCAGAAAGTGAAAACCGAAGAGAATGTGACTGATGTGTTTACAAAAGTGGTGATTGTTGGTAAGCTTGTGTTCTGCTCGAAGGAAATGTAGTTAACCGGGAGTTGAGAAGCTGTGAGAGTCTATTAGCAAAGGAGGTCTTCATTTGTTCATAATGGTAGAAGGAATATAAGAAGATCTGAGTGCTTGTTAGCCTACGTCTTATTGGGAAGTGAAAGTTGGGTCTACAGTATTTTGATTCAAGGTGGAGGATTGTGGAAGTGACTCAATATTCTGCAGACTTGACGGAGAGGACTGAAGTGCAAAAGATTATTAGGACCTAATTGCAAGGGTTTGCAAAATTTTATTAAGGGTAGTTGTGTGAAATGGCATGATTTGGTTGTTGTTTTTGTTATTTTCTATTCATCATCGTTGTAAACCAGCAAGCAATATAAATGAGCTGGGTTTCTTGATATTCGGGGGTGGAAGAAAGAGAGTTAGAAATCTTGTATGAGGCTCCAAGAAAACTGAATAAAGATTCTCTAATTTTTCCAAGAACTTGCTATCTTTTCCTTTTCTCTGTTTTCTTGTTTCTGTGTTTCTTTGAAACTTTGTTGCATTTGCTGGAAAGACAATTGGTCTTGCTGGTCTCGTTTTTTTCTTTGAACTTAAGGAATTGCTGGAAGCAGATCAGCAAAAGCTTGAGTGACAGTTTATACGGTAATCTTTATTGTCTTTATAAAATTGTTCATTTTTTCTTGTTTAATGTGCATATTTGAGAACAACTCTAACCTAATTCTTTTGTAATAGCTTACCACTGGGCAGATAATGAACCCGATTTATGGTCCAAATCAAGAACAAAAATTAACGAATTGCCGGTTCGGTCACGTTGCGGGAAAATCACCACCAGCTGTTGACAAGTAGGCTTCCGGCTTGCTGAGAGTGGTTCACAGCTGTGCGACAAACAAAAATGGTCAGCAATGCCGTTTTATCAGGTTCTCTAAAATCCGTACATATTGAAATTCAAGTCATGAGGCCACTACAAAAATGTGTCAACAGTGTTATATTCCAATCAGCCTTTCCTTCAATATCAGTGTTCAGTAATCTGAATGAGGCATTGGAGTTTCTTGGGTTATTTCTTCTGGGAATTATCATTTGTTGAAGGAGAGAAATGCCGGAGATGTGAAAAAGTTGGAGAGTTTCAAAATTTGGAGATTGACTCAAGATAGTACTGTTGCTTTCATGGAAAAATTTGCATGCATATGAGGATAGTAGAGTGGAGAGAAAAGAATTTAGGCTCCGTTTGTAGTAGTCATTCACTTTTGTGGCCATTAGTAATGTTTTGTTCCAAAACAAGGCTGATTTGGTATAAAATAATATTGATTAATTCACTCTAAATAACGTTAATTTGTATTAGCATTTTAGAAAATGAACTTTTTTGACAAATATTACGTCAAAAAACCTCTGTTTTGATAGACTTTTATCCATCAACAAGGCGCCGCTCCAGGCTTATTGACACTAATTTTCTGAATTCTGTCGTGACTCTATTATCGTTAATACATTGATATATTGTCATATCAATTTTAATTCGACTTGCTATATAAACTGACCTTACTATAACGAGGTAAATGCCACTAATAAAAAGGAAGAAACATACAAATGGAATGGGCCGAGCTATATATCAACCCTACAACCAAGACCAGAACCTGTCAAGTGCAAGTGCAAGAGTACAATGAAACAAAACCGAAGAAACCCAACTATAAGTGTTTTACTTTTGTGTTAAATATTTTAAATTATATTTATGTGTTTTAAATGCCTCTGAATTATCTCCAAATATTCGGCTAGTGGTTTGCAGTAGTATAAGCGAGTTATTATTATTTTTATTTTTTTTTATTCACCAGTATTCGACTCTGTGGATATATATGGAGCAGTATTTATCTGTATTTAACTTCGTGGACATTATAACAGAGTGGAGTCTGGGTATGTGTAATTTAAAAAAAAAAAAAAAAAAATAGCCCCAGTAAATTTGTTCTCTAAAAGCTTAAATCAACCGTTCAACACCGAATTCGAATCCGAGGTTATTATACCTCAATGCTTAATGTGAAGCTTTTATACTTATGCAGGCCTTTTTCCCTTGGAATGAAACTCAAAGCTGTGTTAGGTGCTGGCTAGTGGGGGAGAATATTATTTCTGCCTACTTCACAGGCCTTTTTCCCTTGGAATGAACCCTCTCTCTGCAGGCATGGCTCCGAGGTTATCGTGTGCCAACTACTTTACTTTAAGGATTATTTGATAAATCACTTTTTAAAAGCAACTCCTCCATTGATTTTAGAAGAAGCTGTCAGAACTCACCCAAAGATGAAATAAATGGTTTGAATTTTTTTCAGAAAAAAAGTTTTAATTAGAAGTTACAAAACAAATTGCTTTCAACTTTTCCATGGAAATTTCAAACAGAGTCTAGTCTCATTGGCAATTTGTATATATTTCTTCACAAATGTAAGTGTTTATTTGTATAAGATTGAACTCTACTAATGGTCTGTAGAAAAATCAGGATCCTGAGGCTTAAAAAGCTTAGGCATTTTCAAGCTGGAGTCATCAGGATCGAATCTTGCAAGCCTCAGACTAAGCGCTCTTCTGTTGCTTGCATTAAGTTTCGAAGCCAATAATGAAGAACCAGGATTCTTAGCATTATTTGCTTTCTCCGCCGTTGCCCTTTCAGGGCTAATATCCTCGTTTCTTTCGCCAGAAGTTTCATTAATGGTGTAGTTGTCTTCTTCTGTAGCATACAAACCTTCCTCGATTGCCAACAACATTGCCGCCTTTTTCCTAATATATCTTCTCCAGGCAGCTTGAATAAAACAAGCTCCCCAATCTCTCCATTGGTGAGAATAATATCTGAAAGCATGCTGGAGTCTCTTACTATGAAGGCGCTTAAACTGGCTAGCAACAAACTTGAGATCCTCAGCTCGAAGAGCAAATGCTTCAACTTCAGTGATGGACTTGACTGTTCTAGTTGATAACGGAAGATTGAGGGTCGAGGTCGCCATCAAAGCCCATGTCAATAATTCTTCACCGCAGAAGTCACCAGTTTTGAGAGTAATAGAATTGAAATATCCTGTCCTCCTTCCATTTGTTGTTGAACTTTCTACTTGACCTCGAATGATGAAAAGCATTTCGTTTACCGGATCACCTTCTCGAATGAGGTATGTGTCTTTAGTATTCAAAGATGAGTAGAGTCGTTCGCATATGGCATCTAAGAGTTGTTGATCCATTTGTGCAAACAAAGGAACCTGAAGAAACAGACCATTATACTTGAAAGATAAGGGCAGATAATTGTATTTAATTTAACAGTTAGAGCACTAGGACTTACTCGCCGAACATAGGCTAAACAAAGACGCCTCTGAATCTGACGCCTGAGATCTAAAGGTAAAGATTGCAAAATGGATTCTTCATCCACCCCTCTTGTAGCCAGCCATTTGTATTGAAGAAACCGACGTACTCGTTCTTTCAACCCTTCGGGCAATTGACGGTGCCTCATCCACTCCTCCGTATCTCTCCTTCGAATCCTCCACTCTTCTAGTCTAGAATTTGTAGATTCCACATAGGTCTTTTCAAGAAGACAAAAGTTAGCATAAATAACAGAACTATCAAAACTGAACTAAAGTTTTTACAATCTTTTTCAACATATTTGGTCAAATTACAGCTCTGAAATGTAAAACGTATGTCTTATTGGTGAGAGATACGTATTAAATTGCTAATTTACCTAAAAGTTTAAGTTCGAAGGTAAGAATTTATACAATTCTAATTATAAGTTGCTTAACATGTAAACACACGAATTTGAGGTTTATAAGCTACTCCGATACTAATAAAATTGACACTTGACTTCTTAAACTTGAAGATAAAGGGCAAGTGGCTTAACAATACTAAAAGAATGGTATGATATTTCTGTATAAACAAAAATAATTTTATGGAAACAATTAATGGTTTTCCGGCCAGCATACCTGCATTTTGCCTATGAGATATGAGAACAGAACTAGACCACTGATGCAAATAAGAATGCTGAATAAGGTTTCACCAGCAAAAGTACTCGTCTCCAGATTTTGCCCATATGAACTATACTTCACAAAACGATTGAAAATTTTGTTAGCACCAACATCAATGTGCAACATGTGAAAACCATCTTCTAATAATTAGTCCATACCTTAAAGCTTTCAAGCCCCACCACAGGCAATAAAAATATTTTTTGTTGAAGAGACTTGAAACAACATTATTAGTAAAAGCATCAGTAAATATTCCGAACTGAAACGTGTCTTTTTCTTGAGCATTACAACTACGGAAGACTCGAGTTTTCTTCAGCCAACCCCCACGATCAAGGTTAGTGGTAGCGATACATTCAAGGTAAATAGTTTTACACGGGTTTGTAGCGTTCATCTCCTTTTCACATTCCTTATTCCAGCACTCATACTGCCGCTGAATAGCAAACAAATACCAAGAAGCTCCAAGAACCTACGTTGAGAAATTAAGTCCATAAAATTATTAATGATAATTAACAAGATGAAAAGTTTGACTGGATTTAGTAAGAGTGTTTTTGCAGAAACCATTTCAGATTGAAAGGAATATCTGTCAACTATCATTTCAGGAAAACATTACTTATTCATTTCAGATTCAAATTCAATTAAATAAGATAAAAATATGTATTAAGAGTGCTAGCAACATTTGCATACAAATTAAAATAGAACGCTTATTTTGTAGTAATTTAGTAAACCAAAATCTCTCATCTTAGGGAGGTGCTAGGTATTTTTTCAGAAAATAGTAGATATCGGGTATTAGGCCAAAAAGTAGGAAATTCGGTAATTGACCCTTCAAATTATTTACAGAAAGTGAGGAAAATTGAAACTCACATGGCTGGCAAGCAAATAGGTAAGGAGAGTGTAAGCTGACCCTGACCAAGCGGTCTTTGCTAAAATCCCAGCAGTTTTCATAATCCGTCTGTTAAGAGGAAACATAATGAAAATTCTTGGAACATATTGAATAAGAACAATCAGAGAAATGGTGTGGTGGGCAAAATTAGCTGTTGCACTTATAGTCGCTGGAATTACAAACCAGATGAGAATCTGCACACCAATGCAACACCAACTGTTAAACCTTGAATATGGAATTGGTAAACTGTCATCTAAAAATTGTTACACTGGATTGACATAGATTCTTTAGAATACATAGTACACGAGCGACGGTGAATCAATGGACTACCTGTCTATTACTAGAATGCTGGACAAACTAAAATTATAGTATTCATGATAGTAACCGTAACACTAACGACGACACATTTCTAAACTACTTAGATACAATTGTCTTGCCCTTATTTTCGTGAGAGGGAACAAGTAAATGGGAATGTTAAAGTACCACCAACCTTTTGAAAAACTATCCAAAACTCCCATGAAATGATTGTATTACCTTCATTTTCAATGCTTTGTAGGGTTATGTGTCTTTTCAAGAAACAGGGACCAAAAATCGGAGAAACGATATATAACCCTATGATAACATAGGTAAAATGACAAAATTACATACATATAGGACCAACCTGCGGTAAAGGAAGTGCAGCTGCAAGATCAATAAGAAAGTCTGACCTCAGATACCTCCTTGCAATGGCTTTTGAATCCATTACAAGCTCTCCCCTTCCGAAAACCCTAGAACTCGGCGCAATAAATGCTATCCTAAATTTCATAATCACGTGCATGATAAACAAAATATCAGCAACCGTTCTGAAGAACGTGACCGTCACACCCAAGCTAAAGTCGATTGTCATGCATGACTGCCCGGTTTCCATGATGGGGAGGTAAAAATATAGAGGGTCAAGAAACAAGGCAACTACACATGTTACAAGGAAAATGTGGTTCCATTTGATGACGAAATCGCTTTGAGGATCGAGGATTTGCTTCCACCATGGAACGACGCCGTTGTCAAGAGCAAAAGTTTTAGGTAAGTTTTTGAAACGAGAGGAGGCGTACAAATGTAGGCTGTTCATATTCTTCTGCTTCTTCTTCCTCCTCCTTCCCCATGGTAGAGATGTGCTTTGTGAATGATTACGAGAGTTTCAGGGAAGAGTGTCAAACGAGATTCAGATATTTGTGGGGAGCCAACGATTCTTACCGGTATTTTGCTTCCAAGAATAATTGAAATGTTCCAAGAAGGCGTTATTGAAAACTTAATTTTAAGCATATATTTGGTATATTGAACATAATTTATAGGGCTAAACTTAATTAGAAAATTTAGGATAATTATTTGGGTTGTTTAGTATGATTATAAATTTTTACAAACTTCACTTCACCTGCAAAGATTTTGATCGATAAATTTTAAATTTCAGGAAAATATATATATATTTTTTTATCGATTAAAGAAAATTTGATCCATGAATCAAAAATTTAATAATCTCTTGTCTATGAATTTTAAATTTACCTATTTCCTCCATAAATTTGTTTGGTATTAAATTACTGGGACTTTGAAGGTCGTGAGATAAAGGTTACGTGTTTGGAATTATTAGCTTTAGATAAAAATAATGCTTAATAAATACTTTTATTTTCTATATTTTCGAAATACATCAGAAAGGGTATATATAATCTCAAACGAAGCTCTAATTTAGTAAAGATGACATTTAATTGGTGTACCAACCATTCAAATGTTCAAAAATTTTAATTCATATCCAATCTTCATAGAAGATGTTCAATTTAGGAATCGCTTTCAAGTGACTTGGAATTGGATTTGACTGGTAATCTTCAAATGAGAAAAATGAAGAGAAGGCAGGCAACTGTTGATGATCCCACCAATAACCTTCTCTAATAAATTTGATAATGAAAAGACCTGCGACTTGCAATTTTAAAATGTCGATCCTACTGTTATTCTTATCAAAATCGCTATCGTAAACAATAAAATCTATCCAAATTATAATTTTAATAAAAAAATAATTTTAATTTTATTAAAATTAAAAATAATAAAATAATAAAAATATTTAATTAATTTTAATCTATTTTATTAATTTATAAAAATATTTTAAATTTTTTATTATTTATATATTATTAAAAATTCTATTTTTATATTTTAATTTTTTAAATAAAAAACGATTTTAATTAAAATCATTATTTTAATAACCTTATCTACAAGTCATATTTAAAAAAAAAAATTCCATTCACATGAGGGAAACAAAAAACATTCCATAAAATTATCACCATGAAATGAGTTGCAATGCTTGTAATATAAATGAACCATCTAAAATTTTAATCGAGTAAATAATTGTTCATAATTAATAATTACTACCAAAAGGACAAAGAGTGTTTTTTATTTTAAAAAAAAAGAAATACAGAGTAAAATTGAAAACGTGAGTGAAAATTGCTTGGTCTCTTACGTTGTGGGGTGTTTTCACAAAAGATCCCGATTAAAGTACGAGGAAATTTATTTTCTTTTTCTTTCAATTTCAACAAATAGAAAAATAAAGAACACTCTGGCCTCTTCTAGATATTCTACAGCTTCATAGCTGACGCCAAACAGTTGTAGGGTTCAGAAACTACGTCACTTTCCTTACAAAACAGAGAGTTACAGTTTCATCCGAAATAGAAGCAACCCAATTCCATGGATTCCCAGGATCATCAAAAACCTGTGGTTTTAATCACGGGATGTTCTCAGGGAGGAATTGGTCATGCGTTGGCACGTGCTTTCGTAGCCAACAACTGCCGGGTAGTGGCTACCAGCCGGTCAAAGACAACCATGGGAGATCTGGAACAAGATCCCAGGTTCTTTGTACAAGAACTGGATGTTTTGTCTGATGAAAGTGTGCAAAATACTCTGTCCCATGTTCTTGAAAAGTTCGGAAAAATTGATGTATTGGTTAATAATGCTGGAGTTCTGTGCGTTGGACCTCTTGCTGAGGTTCCGCTCTCTGCTGTGGAGCAAACTTTCAACACCAATGTCTTTGGTAATTTATATCATTCTTTTTTCTCTTTTACCTTTTGAATTTCTGATAAAATCTGATTGTTATTATTATTTCTTTAATGAATGTTATCGTTAATATTGTTATAATGATTGGAACTGAGAGTCATTTCAAACTGTGATATATTTAACATTTTACCATTGAAAGAAACAGTCTGGTTGTTTGATACATGAAACTAGGAGAAGAAAAGTGCATGTACAGTTCAAGAATGAGATACTTTTGTTTTGGTGTAATGTATTGTTTGTCTCTTCATCGCACGGGAACTTTACTTTTCAGCTTAGAGTGCTTCTGGAACTGTTGAATAGGATATAAATGAAACACTAATTTCCTAAATGCTACTTTTTTACCAATAACATTTCTGTTACTCTGACGTCTTCGCTTCTTTTATGGTGAGGATCTTTCTATTTTGAGGACATTAGCTGCCTTCAAATCCTATTTGATCTTATTGACAGTGTTAGAATGATTAGGATATAACTCTATCCTCAGTTGGAATGATTGTCCAGCAGTAACATTCTCCTGTTGATTGAAGTCTTTGCATTGAGTTATGATAGCA
Organism: Trichilia minutiflora; assembly: GCA_035590515.1. Lineage (NCBI taxonomy): Eukaryota > Viridiplantae > Streptophyta > Magnoliopsida > Sapindales > Meliaceae > Trichilia > Trichilia minutiflora. The sequence goes on along the minus strand of JAVXUL010078077.1, from coordinate 4,127 downwards.
AAGCCATGAATTTTTTGTTGAGGTAGAGTGCTAATCGTTAACTCTAGGACAGAGTAATCTGAAGAATTGATTGATACAATCCACAAACCTAACATCTCTGTGGTTAGAACATATCTATATCTTGATAGCCACAATTCGGTAAGTCCAAGAATGAATGTAGGAAAGCGGCTTTTGTTATTCTTTATAGATGCTATATGCTTAAAAGCACTGTAAATTCTTCAGGAGAAATTATCTTTTCTACAGTGGAATTATATGAGTGATACTTTGAATATGTATTACATAGTCTTCTTCTTCCTGTTATTCATTTTACTTTTGGGATTGGCAAATTTATAAGGAGAGAAACCCTTTCGTTTCATTTCATTTCTTTTTCTTTTTCCTTCCTCTTTTATATCAGTCTATTAATTACATGTCATAAACACATTTCCAGAATACTTGCCTCATACCATTTGATTTCACCCAGCATTACAATTTCTCATCTAACAACCTTGTCGGTACTGTTCTTAATATAATATTCTATTTCACTGAAACGAAAGCAACCTTACAATTCCCACTTTTGGTGTATTATGGTGAGCATTAATGAAAGATTAGTAATTACAATTCCCCTACTGAATTTTAGTTTTCTTTCCTGGACTTTTCCTTAAACTAGGACTTGTAGTATAATTTAAAGGTTTCACAGGCCAACAAAGATATTGTTTGTCAGCAACTGTGGGATATAGCTACTTATGTTCACTGTCCAATGCAATTTTGTGTTGCAACTTCTGGTTATTTGTGAATGTTTGATCCACCCTAAATAAAACATTCCCTGATAATTTTCTGTGTCAATGAACTAGTGCTGCAAGATTGATTTTCAAGTTATACAACTTATTTTTGCATAATTCTTTGTTTTAGTTTGAGAAGATGATATGCACAACCAGTTGCAGATGTATTTGCATAATCATCGACATGCCAAGATTCATTTTTCATTTCCCCTCTTATTTTGACATTTATATGGACATAGGTCCCATGAGGTTGGTTCAAGCTGTTGTTCCACATATGGCATCTAGGAAAAAGGGAAAGATCGTGAATGTCGGGAGTGTTAGCGTTGCTGCTTCCGGACCTTGGGCTGGTGTCTACACTGCATCAAAGGCTGCTCTTCATTCACTGACTGATACCTTGAGGTTAGTTCATCATTGACAACGGCATTGATCTTTTATACCAGTAATCTTGTCTGTGGTAATCGCTGAACCTATTTTTCATTTGTAAGTCATCTATAAGAATATAATTCAATTCCCTTTTTATATGACTACATTTTCTTTTGTGTATGGGTAATGCCCGATTTGACGTTAGAACAGTACCTATTGTGCCTAAGTTTCTACCATCTTTTGGCTAAAATCAACAGATGAGATCATTATTTGGGTGGTGAATCTTAAACATACAACAAATAGAACTAGTGATTCAGACTATTTTCTAAAGGTAGCTTTACTATAAATCAACTAATTCTGCAGATTGGAACTTGGTAATTTTGGGATCGATGTCATCAACGTTGTCCCAGGTGCTATTAAATCAAATATCGGAAACTCTGCCATAGCCAGCTATAACCGGATGCCAGAATGGAAGTTATACAAGCCATTTGAACATGTTATCAAAAAGAGAGCATATTTCTCCCAGACAGACAAATCAACTCCGGCAGAAGTGTTTGCCAAGGATACGGTAGCCGTCGTGCTGAAGAAAAATCCTCCAGCATGGTTCTCTTCTGGACATTACTCAACAATCGCCGCAGTCATGTACCATTTGCCCATTTTTATTAATGATTTTATCATAAAAAAAATAATGAAATGTTGAATATTTCATGCATGTATCTGTAGCTACCTCATCGTTTATGTTGATATCTTCTGCTTAAAATTTGTTGGATTATTGTCACTGCTTCTATGTATTTTTTTTTCTCTCTGAAAACCAAGTTTCCACACAAAATAAACAGATTGTTGTCAAGAACAAGTTCAAAATGATTCTACTCGACTCGACGCGACTCTACAAAAATGAATTCACTAAGAATGGGAAGGTTGGCCATAAAACACCACTCCAGGCAGCTGAAGTGGTCGGAAACTAGGACGTGCTGGGGGTTGCTGTGTTAACATCGGTAGCTACTGATTCAAAGGTGCTGGTTGCTGAGCCAATGGAATTTGCAGCTGCTGAGTCATTTGTAGTGGTTGCTGAGTCAACAGAACCATAGGACTCGCCATGTGTGGTGGTAGACCAGTAGAAGCATGGGTGGGATGCTACTGAATCCATACGGAGCCATGATCCCACCTGACAACTGTAAATACTGTAGGGGAGATTGCAAGTGATATTGAGCTTCCGAGCTTGGAACCTGGTTCTGCTTTGCCGGTTGGGGAACCAAAACTGTCTGATAAGAGTTATTTGGTGATACGAGTTATTTGGCGGTGCAGTGACTGAGCGGGCAAAAACATATTGGTATCTGAAACTGCCATAGGCTTTTCAGGTTTCAAAATAGAATCAGTGAACGAATTTGGCACTGTAGAGACTTTTGCTAGACCAGCGTTCATTGCTTCTTCAGCTGCAAATGTAGAGAGAACGGAATGCATGATCATTTGAGAAGAGCCGGAAGCTGTAAGCTTGTCTGCAACTTCTGCTGTAATGGCTGCAGCTGTCCTCCTTGTCCTTGGTGTCTCTGCTTCTTTTCCATTGATATTAATCAAAGAATTGGTTGTCGTGGAAGGCTTTTGTACATAATCCTCATCGTTCAGTCGTTTCCGCATATTGCAGTCCTCTTCTGCCTGTGCCTGAGCTAAAAAGATGAAAATTAAAAAATATAAAAATAAAAAAAGGTTAAAAATCCTTGTCATAATTGTCAATTCACTAGAAAAATGCAGATTTAACAATAATAATAATTAATATTTAATTTTCTATCTTACACTTCATTTCATTTATGCTACCACTTATCAAACTCGTTAAGTGATTAGCAAATCTTTATATGTACCACTTATTAAAAAATATAAAAATAAAAAAAGGTACCATTATGATGTACCTGCATCTGAGTTCGAACATTCTCCGGTTCAGATTCCTGAAAGCATTTCAGAAAGAACTCTGAATAACAAAATCTTTATATGTAGCACAAATAATAGAGATAGATCCCAACTCATTGCAAGTACAGGGTAATGGAATATTAGTACCTGTTCATTAAGAGCTTCTTTTAATTTAGATACAAGTGCTACTCTCCTTGCTTCAACTGATTTAAGTTTCTCAATACACTGTTTCAAAATATTTTCTTCCTCTTTTAGCTCTTTGTACAAAGTTTGACGCTTCGGGTCTTTTGCTGAAGGAGAAAAAAGGTGTTCAGACAACTGATCTTTCCTAGATTCAGAGCATGAAAATGAGTAATGATGATGTCACGAAAATAGGTCAAAACAATGGAATAAATCCAAAAGCAGATATTAACTATGCAGCAATACTAGCTTACCATTAGCACAGGCATTATCTACATTTTTCTCCATCTTCCTTACACGACAAATTGCTGATTTACATTTAACCATTTCATCCTCTTCACTGGAATGCTCACTAAGCACCAAGTGATATGCTGATACTATCTTTTCAGCTGCAACTCCAATTGACAATTTCTGGTGCCCAAAGCAACAATATTAACAGTGAACTAATATTCTAATCACACACTAAATGATGCAGAGGACGTAAAAGTAATCCTAACAAAACAGAAAAATAAGATAAAGATCAAAATATCCTTACTCTCGTTCTAATGGATCGCGAATCCCGTTTAACAATTCTGACAGAGCATGATCGTTTCTTGTTGTTTACCTCCAAGGGTGGAGGCACTTCTCCACCAAGCATTACGTCTTTAAGGCTCTGTGCACGGGATCCAAAGACTCTTCTTTCTTCCCATATATTAACCTAATAAATTTGTAAAAGCTAGTTTAACGCATTTAACCAGTAAAATATCCTACAAAAATAACATAACACTGGCACATTTGCAAAAGTAAAAAACTGGTTAAACTCTTGTCTAATCGCTCATTACAAGTTAACAGAGAGTAGTAGGTTAGATAGACTATGTATTTTATCAAATAATTGTTATGATAAACATGCATTGATGAGCTCAGTACCGACATATATATCATCAA
>JAVXUL010077753.1:0-24411 GCA_035590515.1 Trichilia minutiflora | reverse complement strand
ATTTTTTTCATATATATATTCTCTAAAATTATCATTCTACAAGATATTCTTACAATTTAATTAAAATTTAAAAAAATTATAATTATAATAATAATAATTAAAATTTTAAAATAAATTATTAATAAAACCGGTACCCTGTTTAAAACCGGTCTCCGGTTTGCTAAGACCTGATCCTGATCCTAATTAAACCGGATTTTTTTTTTGAACCTGATCCTGATCCTAATTAAACCGGTATCCTGTTTTTCGGGTACCTAATTTCGGATCCGGATCGGTTTCCTAAAAATTCGGATTTTTTTTACAGCCCTACAATAAATAGATGACAAGAGTATTATAAATAATCATCGTTCAGAGCTTAAATAATTAATGGGTTTTGTTAAATAGTGCCTTAAGTCACTTTTTAATGTTATCATATTTCATAAGTTATAGTTTCTAATCTATATAAGATATTTATTAATTATTATATTAAATACAAAAAAAAATATTATAAATAGTAAATATAAAATTCTTAGTCAGTTTCTTAAGGGCACTAGTTGACAAAACTCAATTAATAGATATGAAATTATTCCAACATATTTGAAACTTCTTGTAGAATCTTTATTGAGTAATTGGTAGGATAAAAATAAAAAGTGTTACTAAAAATACAAATTTTTTGTACAATTTCTTTTATACAAATTAATGTAACATGATATTATTAATTAATAAAAATATAAAATTATTAAAAATAAAGGACAATTAATATTATCACGTGTTAATTTATACACAATAAAAGAATTCATATCACTCATATGATTTTAAAAATAATAATTAATTTTATAATAATTATTGAAAAATGAAGATGAAACTTCATTATCTTAAAAGGTCGGGGGGAAGGCCGAATTAAATTTTTAATTAATGATCCTTCTGTTGGAGTTCGTAGACTTTCTTAGATATAAAATCTCAACTGTGAATCATGACCCGATCAAATTGGATTGGAAGAGAGATAAAGACTTTAGATTAAAAAAATAAATAGTTTTCTCATAAAAAAATTTAAAAAAAGTTATCCAAAATAACATCGTATAATTTGATTGACTTTGAAAGTTACTACGATGTTATTTCACTTTATAAATAACAGATTAAATAAAAACTAAAAATATTTTGATAAATATATATTAACATGAACAATTTTTTTTTCCAAAATATATTTCTAAAAACCATTATAAAATAATTCCATCAAAATATTTTTCATGCAAAAAAAGAATATGATCATTTGATTTTTTTTTTTTTTGACAAAATGGAACAATGGAAACAATAGACAGAATCTTAATTAAGTATCTAAATATAATTAATGATCATTAATTAAAATCCGAGAGAGTTGCGGCTTGCATGATCGGCTGCTTGAAAAAGAAAATGGGCGTCCACATCATTCCACGGCTGGTCCAGATAAGCAACCATTTTTTATTTATGTTTACTTTTCTATTTATTAATTTATAATTTTTTAATGATTTTATTCTTAAGGCGACACCACTATCAATTATCATTGAAATATTCAATTACACTCTTTTTTTTATTATTATTATTTTTTACGTTAATAAATAGTATTAAGAATTTAAATTTTATATATAAATTAATATAATATAATAATATTAATTTAAAATATAATTAATATATAAATAATTTAATATATCTTTAATAATTAATACTATTATATCGCATCAATTTATACACAATAATTATATAAAAAAATTGAGGATCACTTGTCTGAATTCAAGCTATTAAATTTGCATTAATCAGTTAACACCCAATTAACTATTTCATGAGAAACCTTGTAGGGTGACATGGTGGTGGGAGGTTGGATTTGAGATCTCATGATTGTAGGTTTAATTCTTATTTCAGAATTCTTTTTATTGAAGTATTAAGGGGATCAAGTCTCGATTTTATTCGACCGTTTGATACTGTTTGTCAGTTGAAACGAGTCAAACATCTATTGATTAACAGTCTGGATCCCGTCCCGATGACGCTGTCAAAATGTAATCAAGGGCCTAGGTCCCCTTGATATCATCTCTCGGAACGTTAGTTGACAGTCTGAAATTTTTGAGTTTAAAAAAAAAAAAAAACTATTTCATGAACTAATTAATTAAGTTGATATCGATTGTTTGGATGCTAGTCTCATGCACCTGCGCATACCAATACATTTATGATATTATTCTTTATTAATGCATAATATTAATAATATTATAGAACACATTCGATCAGAAAGCAAATTAATTAATTATATTTCCGTGGGCATAAAGCAACCATTGAGCTTGCTTCCATGACTTCTTGTTTATGCCTTTCTTTTTCTTGCATATTTTAATTAATTAATATATAATATAATGTTTTCTTTTTAGGGTTTTTGATTCTTAGCCATTTAACTTTTTTTTTTTTTTTGGAATATATGTGAAAATTGAAAAGTATTAGGAAAAATGTTGCAATTTGTTTTAGGGTATTGTTTGCATTGATGGTTTGAATTTGATGAGACATGATGTTGAATTTTCATCGGTGCTCGTGCTGAATTGGTGTTCTTTTTTTCTTCTTCTATGTGTTCTAATAGTAACAATAATTATGGTTTTTTGTATGTATTAGGTTGCCTACCTAAATTAAGAGTTAAGACTTTAAATCTTCAAGTTGGCTACATCATAATTACAAAATGTATATTCTTTCAAAAAAAAAATATAGAAAATGTTCAAGTCTCAATGATATTATTGAAAACTGTATACATTTGTAATATAAATTTTTTCTAGGGACAACATTTTTATTCTATGCTTTAAACTAAGTCTATTTTTTATTTAAAGAAAAACAAAGAGTATGAGAAATAAGAAAAAATTAAAGTTTTGTTGAAAAATGTGGTGCTTGTACTGTTTTTTAAAAAAAATAAAAAAAAGTATTTAATAATATTAATTTTTAATGAATATTTTTATATTTATATTTAAAATATAACATTTTAACCCATTGTTTTGACTTAAAAGCCACCACACCATAATATTAAATAGAACCTAATCTTATATTTATTTTGATGAATGAAAAAAATAGAGAAAAGAGTGAAAAAATAATAAAAAGGAATAAATAAATAAATATAATATTTATTATATTTGTTGAATAAATATTATATTTTGTTGGACAAAAATCTCTCTATTTAAAATTTAGTTGTATTGTTTAATGAACATTTTGAGTATTTATTATTTTATTTTAGATATAATTTATATAAAATTAAATAAAAATGTTCAAAATAATATAAATGAAAATATCAAAAATATATTTATTAAAAATACTCCTAAATGTCACCACAACAAACTTAAAACTTTGTTACGAGACAAGTTAAAAAAAATTAAATACTTAACCTACATATTATTTACTAAATTTATTTCACAATAAATAAATAAAGAACTTGGCCACTCGAGCCCATTATCCTTGTTTTTCTTTTGTTTTACCGTTGTGTCGTTGGAAAAAAAATGATACTATAGTTACTTTTATATTAAAAGAATTATAATTAATAAATAAATATTACTAATTATATAAATTATGATAAGTATGAAATAAAAAATAAATTATAAATTAATCTAACTATAAAATATATATTAATTTCTGAGTTTGGAGAGGAATCATGATTTTCTATTTGTAACAAGTTCTCATTTCTCTCGTGTTTTTGCTCAATGAAATTGTGGTTTCTCAACTTTGGAGGAGGAATCATGATTTTTTATTCCAAAAAAACTCATCATTTACTCGTTATTTTGTTCAACCAAATGAAGAAATTCTCGTTCTTTTGAAAAGGATTCTATTGCTTTTTCGAATCACAACCTTAAAGAAACTAGAACTATAAAATGCAGTTACACGCCCAGAATATCATGCAAAGATTAATTAGCTACTTAAGATAACACTCACATGAAAACAAGTTTCAAGAATTCAAGAAAACAACAAAGAAATGAACACACACTTCGGAGGAATTCATCAGATTTTATTTAACAAGGACAAAGAGCTTTTTTTTTACACACCTATGACTTTACAAACACAGCACCTCTATATATACAACAAAGATTAGTCACCCAAGTTTTGTTACAGCCTTGGTATTTTTAACAAAATCTTTCCTAACTAACCACAACTAACGACTTTCTACAAGCTTCAGCAACTTGCACCAGATTCTGCAGCTTGATTCTATATTCCAGGTTCTAGCTACCAGGTTCCAACTTGTAACTTCTAGCAAGCTGCATCAATCTTCATAAGTTGCTGATTCTTTCTTTAACCAAGATTGCTCCAATGCATTTTGAATTACATTTCAACAATCTCCACCTTGATTCTAAATGCATTTTTGTATTCTTCTTGAATAATTCCTCTTCTCAAAACTAAGGCTTCTTGAAGTTTTTAAATCTCCTACAAGCTCTATCTTCACACCTAGTTTTTCAACATTTTCCAAGCATTCAGCTTCCTTTTTATTATTGTAACACCTGGTCCAAGTCTATCAACAATATTATCCGCTTTGCCCCAATTCTTGAGCCCTCACAGTTTTATTCTTGAAATGAGTTATCAAGGATTTCCCAAGAGATCACCCATCTTGGTACTACTCTCGTCCAAGCACGCTTAATTGTGTAGTTCTTGGAGTTAAACCACCACCCATCCCAAAAGACTTTGTTGACAACTTGGTTCCAACTCTACATATATAGCCCAGTAATTTTCTCTCCCATTCTGATATGGGATTTGGTTCATCCCTGTCATTTTAGAAGCCTGCTAGAAGCCACTCCTTGTTCAGGCTCCTTCGGCCTCGGTGCTACTTCCCGTCCTCATCGGACCGAGATGTTACAGGCCCACCATCTTCTGACTGGTTCATCCCTGAGCCACCATCATTGTACTGGAGGAGAGTTGGCTCTAATACCAATTGTAACACTTGGTTCAAGTCTATCAATAATATTGTCCGTTTTGGCCCAACCCTTGGGGCCTTATGATTTTATTCTTAGAATGGGTTATCGAGAACTTCCCAAGAGGTCACCCATCTTAGTATTACTCTCGTCCAAGCACGTTTAACTGCGTAGTACTTTGAGTTAAACCACCATCCATCCCAAAAGGCTTTGTTGACAACTTGGTTCCAACTCTACATATATAGCCCAGTAACTTTCTCTCCTATTTTGATGTGGGATTCGGTTCATCTCTGCCATCTTAGAAGCCTGCCAGAAGCCGCTCCTTGCTCAGGCTCCCTTGGTCCCAGCGCCACTTCCCGCCCTCATCGGACCGGGATGTTATAATTACTTAGTCTCATGCTGCTATTGTCTTGAAGTTTCTTCCCTCCTACTAGTAGCACCAAGTCCTCTAAGAGTTAATACTTTTTCAGTTGAATCAGATTCAGACATTGTCTGAACTTTGAAATCGGCACAGCTTTTGTTAAGGCATTTCAGGATTATCTTCTGTATGTATTTTTAGCACTTCACATACACCTTCTAAGATAATATCCCTTATGAAATATAGCCTTATATCTATGTGTTTTGTTCTATCATGAAACACATTATGCTTGGTTATAGAAGATTATCACCTTCTTCTACTTTGCACCCAACTAATCCATGATCCGTTTTAACCAGATACCTTCTCTAATGGCCTTAATTATAGCCATATACTCTGTCTTTGTAGTTGATAAAGCAACTATATACTGTAAAGATGTTTTCTAGCTCACAATACACTTGTTTAGAGTGAACAAATATTCTGTGAGTGATCTTCTCTTATCTAAATCAGAAGCAAAATTTGCATCTACAAAGCCAGTGATGTTTTCTACAGTTCTAAACCACCACCATACTTTAACTTCAAGTTAAACTACCCTTTACATACCTGAATATCCATTCCATAGCCTGCTAATGAACTTTTCCTGGATTACTCATGAATCTGCTGACTACACTTAATGCATGAGCTAAATCAGGTCAAGTGTAGACCATTATGTACATAAGATTTTCCACTGCACTTGCATAAGGTATTAAACTCATTTTTTGTCTTTCTTCATTTGTTTGAGGTTCTAGTCCTTCAAAAGTTTGAAGTAAGATGCTAAAGGAGTTTTCATGTTTTAGCATACATCATCCTAAACTTGTTTAACAATTTCATCAAGTAGTGACTTTATGATAGAGTAAAAGTCTTTTGTTTTTTGTCTCTTTCAAGCTTAATCCCCAGAATTCTTTTTGCTGGATTTAGGTCTTTTATCTCAAATTCTGAATTCGGCAGATCTTTAAGTTCTTTCAACTTTCTTCTGCTTTTACTTGCAACTAACATGTCATCTACATATAGTAGCAAGTATATTTTCTCTGCAAGAGTTTCTCCTTTAAAGTAAACACAACTATTAAATGAGCTTCTCTAAAAACCTCCATTAAGTATAAACTTATCAAACTTCAAGTTTTATTGTCTTGGGGATTGTTTGAGTCCATATAATGATTTTATCAATAAGCATACATGGTCAGCCTTTTGTTTGTCTTCAAATCCTTCAGTCTAACTCATATATATTTTCTCATTGAGCACTCCATGTAAAAAGACATTTTTTGTATCTAACTGATCCAATTCCAAATCATGAACAGTGGCATAAGCCAACAACAGTCTATTTGAGGTATGTCTCGCTATGAGAGAGAAGATTTCTATATAATTTAAACCTTTGCTTTGTATAAAATCCTTTGCTATCAATCTGGCTTTATATCTCATCTTATTAGCTCCGATTTCATCTTCGTTTCTTTTAAAAATCCATTTGTAGTCTATTATTTTTCTGTCAAGTAGCTTGGGAATTAATATCCAGGCTTTATTCTTAGCCAATGACTTCATTTTTTCCTTCATTATTTGCTATCATTGGTGTTTGTCTTGCCTGCTGATTGCATCTTTGACACTTATGGGATTATCACTTGTATCATTGTCAAATACAGTCAGAGCATATGCAATAAGATCTATATACCCATACTTCTTTGGTGGTTTTGTCTGCCTCTTTACTCGATCTATGGCCAGCCTGTAAAGCTATAAGTTCTGATGATCATCCATGTCAACATTTGGACCTTCATCTTCTCTTTGGTTATGTTTCAGTCCAATTGCCTCCACCTCAATCTGGACTTCTTCCTTTGGCATCCTTTGATCTGTTCCTTAAATTATCTCAGTTTCTTTTCTACATATTGGCATTTTATCCTCTCTGAAGACCACATCTCTGCTGATTATTGTCTTATGTGAGTTGCCATCATAATATCATACTTTTTAACCATTTGTTTCCTCAGGATAACCTACAAGCACTCTCTTGATTTCTATTGCATCAAGCTTCCTTTGATTATTCAAAACAAAAGCTATGCAGCCAAAGATTCTCAGATGCCAGAGCTCAGGTTGACTCCTAGACCAGATTTTTTTAGTTGTTTTAAAATTTAAAACAGTTGCTGGACACCTATAATTATTATTGAGACTGCTTCCCCAAAAAAAGATTTTGCAAGACATGTATTTGTCAACATACATCTCACTCTCTCCATCAAGGTTCTATTAAGCATTTATGTAATTCTATTTTATTGTGGGGTGTATGTGATAGTTTGATGTCTCTGAATTCCATATGAACTGGAAAAACTATCAAACCTTCTATTACAGTATTCAAGGCCACTGTCTGTTCTCAACACTTTGATCTTCCTATCTTTTTGATTTTCTATCAAAACTTTCTAAGTTTTGAATTCTTCATATGCATGATTTTTGTTTCTCATCACCTTCACCCGTACTTTCCTTGAAAAATCATCCATAAAAGAAATAAAGTATCTTGCTCCACCTAATGAATATACCTAAGCAGGCCCTCACAATTTCGAGTGTATATAATCTAAAACACCTTCTGTTTTATGCCTTCTTATATTGAATTTTAATCTATGAAGTGTTCCATACATACAAGACTCAAAACTCAAGAAAAACTTCATCAAGATTGCCTAACAGCCTCTGTTTCTTTAACTCTATCAGGCCTTTTTCACCTAAATGTCCAAGTCTTTTATGCCAGGTCATGAGATTACTGGTTTTTGAAGAACACATAGATTCTACCTTACCAGTTCTAATTGTTTCTTTTAAAATATATAATCTATTTTTCTTAATCCCTTTCATTACAGCTAGAGAGCCTTTTTTGATATTAAGAATACCAGACCTTAACTTAAACTCCTAGTCAGATTCAACTAATGTATCTAAAGAAATTAAATTTCTTTTAAACTTCGGAACATACCTGACATGTTGTATAATTTTTTAGGTTCCATTATATAACCTCAACCTGACATTACCTATGCCTTGTACACTACAAGCTACATTATTTCCCAATAATCATTAATAGCCTCAAGTGAGTAGAATATAGACTTATCCGGACTCATATGAAAGCTACACCTTGAATCCATTATCCATTCCCTTTCAGCTTTGTTATTTGATGCTGTCAACAGAAAAGCATCCTTATAATCTTCCTATGAAGCAACAGTAACTTCTGCTCCATTGTTCACAGGTTTTTTGCTTTTTTCTGCTTTCTTTCTAAACAGTCGTACTTGAAGTATCCTTCTTTGTGGCATTGGAAGCATTTTAGTTTCTTTCGCTTTGACTTTGATCTCTCATCTATCTTTCGTCTCACATTTCTTTTTTATACCTTTCTCTTACCATTAAGCTTTCTACTATTCTTGATTCTTTCTCATTAATCTTTCTTGTTAGTTCTTTTAAATTGAGTGATGCTTTAACGTCATCCATTGGCAATGATGTTCTTCCATATAGAATGGTATCCACAAAATGTTCATAATATTTAGGTAAAGACGTCAAGACTATTAAGGCTTGATCTTCATCTGCAATCTTAAAATCTATGGTTTCAAGATCTAAAATCAGTTTGTTAAATTCATTAAGATGCTCTTTCATAGATCCCCCTTCATCTAAATGAAAAGCATAAAGTTTTTTTTTGATATAAAGTCTGTTAGCATTAGATTTTATCATATACCTTGCTTCTAATTTGGACCAAATGCCAAGGACTGTTGTTTCTTTGGATACTTCCTGGAGAACACCATCATCTAGTGATAATATCACTGTACTATGAGCTTTCCTGATGATTTCTTTCTTCTTTACATTAGTTATAGTTACTCACATTTGATCTTCTTCCAATAAAGCTTCTTCTAGTCCTTCATGCACCATTAAAGTCCTCATTTTGATCTTCTAATGATTGAAATCATTTGTTATTGTAAACTTCTCAATTGAAAATTTTGAAGTTAACACCATAACTTCTGATTTCTAAAAGTTATGATACCATTTGTTGCTTTTTTGAGTCATAACCTTAAGAAATCAGAGCTAGAAAATGGATTCACATGCCCAGAATTTCATGCAAAGATTAATCAGCTACTTAAGATCACATTCACATGAAAACAAGTTTCAAGAATTCAAGAACACAACAAAGAAATAAACACACTTCTCAGAGGAATTCACCAGATTTTATTTACCAAGGACAGAGAGTTTTTTTTTTTAATTTACATACCTATAATTTTACAAACACACCACCTCTATTTATACAACAAAGATCAATCACCTAAGTTTTTTTAACAAAATCTTTCCTAACAAACCATAACTAATTGCCTTCTATAGGTTCCAGAAACTTGTACCAGATTCTGCAACTTGCTTCCAGCTTCCAGGTTTCAGCTAACAGGCTCCAACTTGTAACTTCTAGCAATGCGAGAGTGGCCTTTTTACTTACAAACATCCTTATCATGACATAGTTTAAAATTTTCAATATTTATATGATGTTTTTTAAAGTGAAAATTTTCAAATAGAATTTTTTTAATATAAAATACCAACATTATACCTTTGTTGCTTGAAGTCGAACTTCTTCAATGGAGTTAAATATTTTACAGTCAAATGATATTTTTAAAAAATTGGATATTTATGCCATATTTTTAATATGTTATTGTTTTGATTTTTTGTTGGATTATGTGTGTGTGTGTGTGTATATATATATATATATATACTTTTGAAAATATAAGAAGAGAAATTAGTTTTATATATTTTAATAAATTTTTTGTCTTTTCCTACAAAAATTAGTTGTTTGACATCTCAACTGTCAAGGACATTCAAAGGTATATTTTCTCATCTCATAGACACCAAAATTCATATACACCTAATCAATTAACCAACTTTTAGTTGATTGATGTTAGTTAATTGATATGTCTTAATTAAAATGGGTGGACATAAGTTCTATCTCATAAAAATAAATTACAAAGTATAGATAGAAAGTATATATATATATATGAAGAGACTTTCTCTTACAGGGGTGGGCAAGGATTACAACAAGTCTTTGTTTTTTGAAAATCGAACCTATCTCCAAAAAAATTAGGACTATTGAGGTGTGAATTTGAATATAACTGTTGCGTCATTGGATCCTCGTCAAAAAGAGTTGTTGGATCTTCGTCGAAAGGAGTTGTTGGCCGGATCCTCTCTTGCAGAGCTTCACCTCAAAATCCTTGTAAGATAATAACACGCTAGGAGTCACATCGGATCTGATAAAAAAACTCCAATGCCTAAGTCAAATATGGTGAGAAAATATATGGTGAATTTCGGTACTTGAATAGGAGTGCAATGCAAGAGAAAGAGGTTCTCTTTATCGAATGTGCAGAAAAGCGGAATGGGAGTAGAGTATCAATGAGTAGAGGCAGCAGTGGAGGGTTAAATGATGGAGATCTCGAATCTCTTCTTTAATGGAGAACCCCCCTTTGTATAGTGCTTTGGTGATGTGACTAGGTATCAGAGAATGGGAATGATGGGACCTCAGTGTCCTTGGGCAATGTGTGACCACCTTCTATTAATCCTGCAGCTGATATTTCTATCAATTTTAGGTCTGTTACTATCACATTGTCTGAAGATGGACGATGGATAAGAGAAGCAGCTCCTAGGGCAAGGCATCTACCCCCATCATAGGGTCTGTCATGTCAGTGATCATTCTCATTTTGGGTAGTATGGGTGCGTGATTGGGGGTTCTCTAGTAGGGGGCTTCACGTAGGTTGGTGAAGAAGAGATGCATTTTTTGAGAGGCCCCTACAACTAGGAGGCTAATTTTGTACTTTTCTTCAGGATGGTTGGGTTCATCCTGAGGCAAAGACAAATTTCTTGAGGCTTATGAATGCTACCTACCTGTGGGTTTCAATTGTCGGTACTTGAGGGATGCAGCGTATCCTTGAGTCCGAGGGTAGATCACCTAAAGATCGTCAAACGCCCTTAGAGGGTGACGTGCGTTTGCTTGAGAGGATGATTCTTTGGGGTCTGAGGTCAGGTACAACTGGGAAGTCGAAATGTCTGGGATGGAAGTGTCACGTTTCTTTATGACGAGGTTTCACGTGTCACTTGCATATTTTCTCCAACAGATAGTACCCCAGTTTCTGGTGTAAGATTTGAAAAGCGTACACTAGAAACTCCTGTCTGGACCCTATTAGCTTCGGGGGGGGCTTCATTAGTCCTGAGGCAAATTTTACTGTGAAAGAGGTATTGGCTGAGATGCTTGTAGTGCGTGGGATGTTATCTTTGCTATTGAAAACCCTACTTGATAGAGCCGTTAAGTGCCTGGTGAAGCTTCTTCTCTCGAGACCTTTAATTTTTCCTCATTAAATACTGTACGTCAGGGGTCGTGTCACACAGTTGTCCCTGAGCTTGCGACGTTTCATACTCTAAAAAGGTCTTAATTACTTGGCTATAAATGGGTCACGTGTTAGAACCCTGAAGGCGGGTACTCAACTATTTCTCGAGAAGCGGAGGCATTGAAGGGGTTTAGATACGTGGCCGTCCGTTATCCTTTCAGATCGACGGTGGAGATTGGTCTTTCCCTACTATAAATACCCCCCTTCTTTAGTTATCATTTTCATCTTTCTATCTCTTGCGAAAACTCTGACCCCGCTGTTCTACGACTTTCTTATTTCTTCTGCTTCTCATTGCTCTGTAGTTTGCTTTCTATTTC
Source organism: Trichilia minutiflora (assembly GCA_035590515.1). Taxonomy (NCBI): domain Eukaryota; kingdom Viridiplantae; phylum Streptophyta; class Magnoliopsida; order Sapindales; family Meliaceae; genus Trichilia; species Trichilia minutiflora. The sequence continues at coordinate 12,485 of JAVXUL010077753.1, read as the reverse complement.
TGCTTCTTTGAGCTTACAAGTGCTTGTGTTCGAGCTTGTTCCTCGTGCGTTGCTGATATATCCACCGTTTCTGCTAAAAAGGTAAAAGATTCTTGATCTTCTGTAGTTTTTAGAAGTTTTTGGACTTTCATGCATCCCTGGGTTTCTTGTAGTCAGGAAAATGACGGACAGGAACAGACCCTCTGATGCTACAACTAGTGGTCAGGAGGAGGCCGGGGATTCTATCAGGACTCAGGAGTCTAGTGAAGATGGGAGGAGTGCTTCAGAGCAGGCCTGGGCTAGAGGGCCCAACGAGGCGGATTGGTTCATCTCATCAGTCACTGAGGCGGACCTGTTGGTCTTCCGACAGGCTTTTGGTATCCTTGATAGCGTGCAGATGAGGGTATTGAGTGGGAATGAGATCCTGAGCAACTTGATGCTAGGGAAAATGGTATTTAATGAGGAGCACTTACAACTAGGGGTCCACATTCCCCGACAAAACTATTTTGTCAGGCTCTTTAAAGCCTTCGGGATCCCGTCTTACTAGCTTAACCTGAACAACTGGAGGATCCTGAGTGGGTTGTTTGTGCTAAGCTTCCTCAACGAGAGTCCGACCCTGACTCTTGATGAGGTGTTACACTTATACTCCCTCAGGAAGAATACCAACCAGTACCCTGGTTGGTACTTCCTCTAAGTCAAGGGAGGGTTCTAGTTCAGGGTGAAGGGCACTCCTTCTTGTAACAAGGATTGAAAAAACCGTTGGTTTATCGCTAGTGGAGACTACATCGAGCCTCCTCCCTTCTCCCTTCCTCCCTCATTTTAGGAGCCTGGTAAGCATATGATAGATACTTTTGTGATTTTACCAAAGGAGGGAGTTATACTAACCCTGACAGATTTTCTTTTATAGTCGTTAGGAGGGACCAGATGGACATCCTGGTGGGTGTTGGAAATAAGCTCCTGGAGCTTCCTATCATGGATGTCAAGCAGCTGTTGAATGTGAACAGCATGTTAGTTTTAGGGCTGACATCTAAAGCGGTGTATAGGATCGAGCTCTTTAAGCTAAGAGTTCAGATGAATAAAGGTAAGGGGCTCTTAAATCGCTCCCTCTAACTGGCTCTTTTATCTTGAATGCTAACTATGTCTTCCTTGTTGCAGAGGCGGGGACCGAAAAGACCTTGGAAGACAGAAAAAGGTCTAGCAAGGTCTTGAGGAGCATGCTATTCAAGAGGGCCTTAAGGACACCTAAGGATGCTGACCCTAAGGCGAAGACCCTAGGTGATAAAGAGAAGGGACCTGTGAAGGGAGACCCGAAGCAGATTCCCAAGAAAAAGGGAGGGAAGAAAATCGTTCACCCTAAAGAGAAGGGTATTTCTTTCAAGGAGCCTCGAGAGGAGTCAGAGAAGCGCCAGAAGGTGGACCCGGCCCTGGCCAAAGATAAAGAGAAGAGGCATATAGATGAAAGCCTGGCTAAGGCGTGTAAGAAATGAAAACCAGATCTCCCGCCTCCCCCAACTGATGGTCTACAGATGAAGTTCTCGGATCATGTGGTGGACGCGATAGTCCCCCAGGTCCGGGGACAAAATAAGAGAGAGGCCTCAGGTTAGGGTAAAGAGCAGCAAGCCGACCTAAAGGGGCCACCCCTTTTGTGATAGAGGACCTATTCCTGGTCGACAAGACAAGCACTGGGGCTATAGACGTAACTTTTGTGGAGGACCTCCACGAGAGCAAAAGGGAAAATTTTTAATATCTCCTTCTCTTGGCTAATTTTGCCCATGAGGTGATTTCACCGTATAAGGGCGATGATAAGGCAGGCGTCCCTCCAAAAGAGGCCCTCAATTGGCTAAGCGTCTTCTCTCATCGGATAAGTTTTTCCCTTCCTTGATTTTTCATAGCCTTTTTTTCCTTTAGGAGATGCTGACCACCCTCGTGCATTTCTTTAATCCAGAATACCTATATACTGGACCTCTTTATCAATGACTTCTGGAATGCCCTTGCTGTCAGGAAATAGGCATTTGACACTATGAAGAAGTTAGAGAAGAGGGCTCAAGATATGATCGCTGCCACTCAGGAGCAAGCCGTTAAGGAGAGAAAGAAGCTGACTTCCAAGGTTCTGGCCTTAGAAGGGGAAAAGACTCAGTGGCTTAAGGAGAAGGAAGATTTGTAGGGAAAACTATTAGTTGCTGAGACCCAATCTGAGTCCCTGAAGGCTAAGAACGAAGTTGCTGAGTGGGCCAGGCAAAGGGTCACCGATGAATTTGATAAGCTGAAAGAACAGTACCGGACCCTGAAGAAGGAAGATAACTATCGAAAAGAGGAGTACTCGATGGTCCTATTAGAATTGATGAGGTTGGAGGATAGGATAAATTTTCTGACTGAGGAGCTCCAGGTATTAGTAGAGGTACACAAGACCCTGCAGTAAACCTCTGAGGAGCAAAGGAAGAGACTGGAGGAGGTGCCTGCTCAACTCGTCGATCGTTATGATGAGGGTGTTGATGAAGGTGTAGATTTGGCAAGTCATCTCTTCTTCCAAGAGCACCCGGAGTTGGACCTGCACTAGTTATTCGATCAATTGGGTTGCGATATCCCAGGAACCTCCGAGAGTCATTCTTAAGATGATCTTCCTGCGGCCCAGGTGGGCGAGACGACTACTGATGATAGAAGACTAAGGGATGAAGTTCCTTTCATTGAAACAGAAGGTCTTCCCAAGGCAGCCACCGGGGGTACTGAACCACTTGCCCCTTAAGATTAGTAGGCACTCCAAGAGGATGCTCCTTATTCCCGAGTCGCGCAGAATGAAGAGACCCCTTCAATGAGATAAGAGGAATAAAGTTCTCCTGCCCCTCAGACACTGGATGAAGAAGCCCCTCTCGCCCCATGAGTAGAGGATGATGTACTGGTGGAGATATTAGATTGAGGAAGAAAAAGGTCTCCCACCAAGTACTTTAGGACTTAGAATGTTTTTTGTATTCTTTTGTACAACATATACTTATCAATTGTTCATAAATGAAAAGAATTTTGTATTTACTTCTGTGTGTCTCTCGGGCTAACTTTTCTTATTTACTTAACTAATTCTAACAAAAACTTTAATTATAACTTGAGTATAAATCAGATAAGTAAACATAATCGCGCCTAAGTCATAAATTAGGTCATAAACTCTCAGGATGCCTGATCGGACCAAGGATTTATGCGAACCTAGGAGGATATGATTTTTTATCTCTGAAAAGACCTGACGCTACCAGGGATTACCACACGTAAGTCACGAATCAAGTCTTAAACTTTCAGGATGCCTGACCTGACCAAGGAATAATGAGAACCTGGGAGGACAGGATTTTTATTCAACTAGTGTTAAGAAATTTTACGACCCGTAATCAACTTTAACACTAGGAGAGATTATTGAGGTGATGAAGACTTCAAGAGATGCTAAGAAGGTTTTCAAACATTCTGTTTTATTCACACAAGAAATGTACATGGGTGTTACAAGTGTGTCAACCTGAGGAGAGGCTCTTTCAGGGGCCGTATCTTTTCTGCATTCATTCATCAACCTGAGGAGAGACTCTCTCAGGGGCTATACTTTTTCCTGCATTAACTCGTCAACCTGAGGAGAGACTCTCTCAGGGACCATATTCTTTTTGCATCCGTGTGCCAACCTGATGAGAGACTCTTTCAAGGGCCATACTTTTTTTTGTAACCCTGATTTTCACGCCTTAGTAGGGATATTACCATCGAGTTAGACCAGTTCTTGTACTCCGAATCTGGCCGCTCGAGGAGAGACTCTCTCAGGGGTCATACTTTTTATGCACCTCTAATTTAGTGGGGTAGTTATTGACTGGTACCTTGATCTGATCTTGCGGGTTCTCATATGGTATGATTGTTCTTCTGTAGAATTAGTGGGATCAACCCTTATCTTTTTAAGGGCCTTATGGCATTTCCTACTTTTGGGGGTGTGATGATAAAAGTCCCCTATTTGTGATATACTTATAAATTTTTGATGAGGCAGATTTTCGGGGTCGTGAATTCCTGAGCAGTTATCTGCTCACCTTTCAGAGAAGATTCCTTACTGGCGGAAGTCTCAGGGTCTCTTGTCCTTGCATGGCTTGGGGAAATAATCTCCCTGTTTTCTGTTGGTTCCTTCTACGTTCCTGCTGTTGTGCCTGGAGTTTCGACGACGACTTCTCTCACCTTTTCGTCGATTACTCTATAGGGACCTTCTCCTACCTAAGGGCGTCTGAGCTTCTTCAAGAGTGCTCAGGTTTTAACTGGTGGTCACTGTCCCCTTGAACTCATTTTTGAAGATGTTCGCCAGCTGATTAAAGCTATGGATGCTGACGGATGACAGTCTTTTGTACCAACGCCTGGCTAGCCCTTTTAGAGTTAGGTAGAAGGGCCGACACATTTGTAGTTTTGTCAGACCCTGCGTCAGTATCATCTCCCTGAATGTGTCTATGTGCAAGGAGAGATGAATCTTCCCAGAGTAGACAGCTAACTGTGGCATCCTAAATTTTTCAGGAAGGTGTAATGCTTGTATCTTCCTCGAGAGGGGAGACGCAGAGACGGAAGTAGGGACTTCCTCAGTCCCTAGGTCTTCCCCTTGGGCAGGAATGCGTTGCGCTCCCCTTTCCTGTAACACCCTCCTCATGCAGTCTTCTATCTCCTTTTTAGCTGCAATTGTTGTAACTTTCCTTTTTCGAGCGTATTTCTCGTTAAGGTAAAACCTCATGTCAGTGGGGGCCAAGTTATGCTCCCCTTTCTGTTTACTCATTACTTGGTGGTGTACTTTGCCGTTATTTCTTCTTTGCTCCTGTCCTTCGTAAATCTTGAAGGGAGTATCGTCCTCCTGAGGTGCTCTGGGTTCATCTACTAACACTCCTGTTACTTTGGCCTTCCCTTTTTGTAAGGCTGTCAGCCTAGACGTAGATGTGTGGCCATGTGTTTCCCTGAAGCTCTGGATTTTTTTCATACGGTCGCCTCGGGGGGTTTGAATTTTCTGCTCTCCAGGCGAAAATAACATTCTTTCCTTTCTTGGAGAGACTAGTTCCCTGGCCCCTTCATGTCTTGGGACGACTGGTTCTCTGGCTAAATGTCGTCTGATCTCCAGGAGTTCTCTTTCCAAAGCTTCGATTCTGCTGGCCAGGAGTCTTTCTGCGTATTCATTCCCAGGTCGAGGTCTTTCTTATGTGAGTGGGGCCCTCCTTTCTCCTTGGGCAGCACCCTTACTAGAACCTCTATTTTCTCGCCTTCGTTCTACCATCCGACTTCTTCAAAACTTTGAGCTAACTTTTTCTCTTTCCTCACCAAATGACGATTTAGTGGCTTTTTATTAGACTTCCACAGACAACGCTAGTTGTTGAGGTATGAATTTGAATATGGGTGTTGCATCATCAGTTCCTCACCGGAAGGAGGTGTTGGTCGGATTCTCTCTTGTAGAGCTTCACCTCAAAATTCCTGTAAGACAATAACAGGCTAGGAGTCACGCCGAGTGGGGGTCCCGATGAAAAAACTCTGATACCTAAGTCAGATATGGTAAGAAAATGTATGGTGAATTTTGATAAGCGAACCGGAGTGCAATACAAGAGAAAGAGGTTCCCTTTATCGGATGTGAAAAAAAGGGGAACGGGAGTGGAATGTCAATGAGTAGAGGCAGCAGTAAAGGGCTAAATACTGGAGATCTCAAATCCCTTCTTTGATGGAGAACCCCCCTTTATATAGTGTCTTGGTGATGTGACTAGGCATCAGAGAATGGGAATAATGGGACCTTAGTATCTTTGAACAATGTGTGGCTGCCTTCTATTAATGCTGCAGCTGATATTTCTATCAATTTTAGGTCTGCTACTATCATATTTTCTGAAGATGGGAAATGGATGGGACAAGCAGCTCTTAGGGGAAGGCATCTACCCCCATCATAGGGTCTATCATGTCAATGGTCATTCCCTTTTTTGGGTAGTAAGGGTGTGTGATTGGGGGTTCTCTAGTAGGGGCCTTCACACAGGTTGGTGAAGAGGAGATACTTTTCCTGAGAGGCCTCTGTAGCTGGGAGGCTAATTCTATTCTTTTCTTCGAGATGGGTGGGTTCATCCTGAGGCGGAGACGAATTCCCTGAGGCCTACAGCTACTACCTACCTGTGGATTTCAACTCTCGGTATATGAGGGCTGCGGCACATCCCTAAGTCTTGAGGATAAATCACCTAAGGATCATCGGACGCCCCCAGAAGGTGGTGTGCGTTTACTTGAGAGATTGACTTTCAGGGGTCTAAGACGGATTTGCTTGAAAGGAGGACTCCTTGGGGCGGGAGACTGGACTCCCCCGAGAGGCCGATTGCCTAGACCTGAGGCAGGATTCCTCTAAAGGCTAACTCTTTGGAGCCTGATGCCGGGTATAACTGAGAGGATGATTCCTTGGGGCCTAAAGTCAGGTACAATCGAAAAGTCAAAATGCCTAGGACAGAAGTGTCATGTTTCTTTCTAATAGGGTCCCACGTGTCACTTGCATATTTTTTCTAATAAAGACTAAAGTTTTTAGTCCCGAATCTATCCCAAAAAAATCAGGACTCAACTTGGTCTGAACCAAAATTTTAAAAATAAATTTAAAAACTGAGTTCTAATTATAAAAATATGGTATAGTATCCTTATTTTTTAAGATTTTAATCTCGAGCTGGCTTTAAAAAAATATAAATCTTGAATTAAATTGACTTAAACAATATAATTTATTTTTGTTCTTGAATTGAATCTGGACTTAATCGATTTGGCCAAGCCAGTTTTTGAAAATTCGATTTTTTTTGCCCACCTTACTTTCATATGTTTATCTTAGGTGAATGAATATATACAAGTTTTAGTCAAATATATATATAAAAATATACAAGTTTTAGTCAAAATTCTTGAATGAATGAATAAATAAAAATATGTTAAGAAATAAATCTTACATTTATATGTATAAAATTAATTCTTAACATAAAATAATATCCTGAAATCAATATGAAAACAATGAAATTTTTATCTAAAAACATGTAATAGAAAGTCAACAAGTGTGTAAACATGAAAGAATTAAAGGAAAGACAAATTAATACTAGACAAAGACATTGGGCACAAACGGAATCATTTCTTTATTCGAGTATTATGGTATTATCAAGAATTCATGCTCATATCAAGTTTAGCATGTAAAGATATTTGACACAAATGAAACCCTTTCTTTATTTGAATATTATGATATTGTCAAAAGCCTATACTTATATTAAGTTTAACCTATTTATCTTAGAGTTTGTGTTTGTTAATGTTCCACTTAGAGTTACGTAGGAACCAAACTTATCCGTTTTTCTTCGGGAGTTGTGCCTTATCACTTCATTTTTTACTAGCTCACTCTCTTTGGATCATACTCTTTAAACTATCTTCTTTTTTAAGCTATCCTCTTTGAGCCATCTTTTTTGGGAGTCGATAATTCTTGATCATTTATTATGGAAGGAGTAATTGATTAGTGATTTTATCACTCATCCATTGCTACGATCTTTGCTAAAGTTTCAAGTAATTTCGTTGGTATTTTTATATTTTTCTTGTTAGTTTTGCGCAGGTTCTAGTTATGTCAATTTACCAAGAACTGGATCGGTTCTAGGTTTTAAAAGTGGCATTGGAAAGAAGATGTCCGGGGCTATGGTCTTTAGGATTGCTTAAATTGGTTCCTCGCTGCAGCGGGAATAATTTTCTCTCACTGCAGCGAAATTTGCAGAAACCCCCGCTGCAGCCAAGTTATTTTTCTCATTGTAGCGAGAAAGGCAGAAACTCTCACTGTAGCGGGAATATTTTTATCCCGCTGCAGTACTGAATTATGGAAATGTCGTTTCTGATGTCCTAAAATCTCACTATTTAAAGAACCTTTCTTGGGATTCGTGGGAAAGGAGAAACCTAACAGCCATAGAGGATTCTAGAAGATTTCAGACACATTTTTCAAGGATCAAATTATTGAAGATCAAGGAAGAAAGACATAAGACAACTTTTCTTCAACTAAAAGAGTTTTTTTTTTCCTTGTTCTGGATTGTTTTAAACTTAGTGCTATATTGTTTAACATGTTCTGGATATTGATTGTCTTGGAGTTGTTTGCCATGATTGGCTAAATTTCTTTGTGCTTAAGGGCTTAATGAAACCTTAGTATTCTTGTGTTATGTTTATTTACTATCATGGAATGTGTTTACTTAATTATGCTCATGTTTTTAATGTTTAGTTTAACTGGCCATTAAACTAATCCAATGATACATGCTTGAAAGAGTGAGTTTATTGTATAAGATTAAGAAAGCATAACCTAGTTATTAATTTGTTGGGAAACAATTAGTCATTAGGTAACACATTTGAGGTTGTACTTAACAACTACATGACTGACTCAAGTTGAATAGGAATATTATCTTGGGTGATGGTGTATAGGGTTTTATCGAGATTCGGAAGATGAGATAAAATCAACTTTAACTCTAGTTAATAAGTAAATGCATGGAAATGGTAGTAAATGAGTGTTGACACAAGAGACTTTGGTGTAGTTAGGGTCCTTAAGCATACTTTAAATAGAATCCTCTAGTCACTTAGTTAATAGTTTCACCTCTTAGTTTTTATTTGATTAGAATTAGTAATTATTCACGTTTGCTCAAATAGAATTATATCATTTTAATTGCAGTATTCAACTTTAGAACATTTCACATTTCTCGTGGGATCGACAACCCAATATTTATTATTCTGCGTTACAAAACTCAACACCATGCACTTGCGGTTATTTTTATTGTGTTTTTGAACACGTTATCAGTAATCATGGAAACACACATTCATAGACTTAGACATTCCTTTCAATCTAAAATTTTAAGACATTGGATTTATAGGTCTATTTCATTTACATATTATTTATTTTGTGACTTTCCAATATAGGATTCTTTCACTTCATATATTCACATTTGACATTCTAATAATATCAATTAACAACATAACATTTTCAAGTGTGGCCCATTGGAAGAGACCCTCTTCTTCCCACTTTTGCATGTTTTTTCATCTCTATTGCCCTTACTCTTCCCTTGTTCCTTCATGGGACTTACCTTCTCCCTCTTTTGGTGCACTAATTTACTATAGTTTCTCTGTATAAAACGAAAATAAAAATAAAAGGAAAAACCAAAGAACTAATTATTCTGTCTTGCATTCAGTTTAGATTCCTAATCAAAGAGAGTGTTGCTGCCATTCATTCGGAGAGCACTCTCCAAAGAGATAACATGCATTATTAACGATTTAATAATAATAATATTGAATATATTACCTGAATTTCCAACCTGTTGACATGGACTTAGGGCTGTTCCTGTTCTACTTGTTTTGAACATGACATGGATTGTTATTGCTGAAAGTTGGTAATGAGCAAGAAAATTCTTTCTTGGATCCCTGAATTGAAGATGGATCAACAGATGTTCCTGAAGTATAAGAATCGTTTCAATGGAACATCCAGTGAGTACATAAAATGTGAGTAGTAGTCTAACAACTACATTTTTGATAAAGGCTTCTTTTATTTGTGATGGATTATATTCGTAGAAACTAATCTTATATGTGATTTTTAGTTGAAAAATTAATAAGTATTTCTAGCCAACACTTTGGATCAATAGATTTTGATGTGGGAAAAGTTATTTTTGCTGTAGAGTCTGTTGAATTATTTCCCTTGTTCTGGGGAAGAATAGAGACAAATTCACTTTCTGAATCTGATTCATTCTTTTTCAAGCAATGCGGGTAACAAGTCAGCTCAAAAATTATGTCATACTGTTCTCAAATGAATATGATTTGAAGCACCACCTGGTCCATTTGCTGGGGAAATTATTTTGAAAGCAAAACTAACAGATACCTTGTCTTAGCAAGGACATCTCATATGAATAAACCAATAAGCAAATAGCTCTTAAGTCAACCAGGCCATAGCAGAGCTACATGGATCAGCTAGAAATGCCTTGAATGATTAAATTTTGACTGAAAAGTTTAAGCAAAATGAACAATAAGACTGACAAATGAAACAGTCTGTGAACATTAAACTCATTTCACTAGCAAGCAGAACCAATATCATTCACCAGCTTAACCAAAGCAAAGATCAAGTTTAGAAGTTAAACTCCATTTTGAGATACACTGGTTTAAATCTATTTAGGCTTAAAGAATAATTTTTATAGTTACTTTATCTCGGCAGTGCTTAATGAGAAGCAGAAGGCAGAAAGGTAGGACGAGGAATTGATAGTTTAAGGCTCCTAAGCAAGGTTTGAACTCAGATATAGATATAAATACTGCATTAACTAATACAGAACAATGTAGAGATTTATTAAATCTAGCAACAAAGCTTTGATTTTTTATCGTGTATGTGTTAAATCAACATTAATCAAAATACCAGTTTTCAGTTATGTGTCCGCATGGGATTAACAAAAAAAATGCATTTCCTCCATTGATTTTTGTTTCTGCTTCTCACCATTGGAGGCGAATTAACAACACTAAATCTCATTGAAATTTTTTGCTGAGTGATTCAAAATGCTTAGCAAGAAGTTGAGTCAAGAAGCTGAAGGTGAAAACAGAATGTGTAGCAACTGGAGGCAACTTGCAGTGGCTGGGTTGTTAAATCAGTTAGATGCAAGTAGGCATTCAGTAGTTAGTTAAAAGCATTTGTTAAAAATCCTGGCTGTGACAAAAGTCATGATAACAGTTCTTGTACTATAAATTCAAGCTGCAGTGTTGAAGTTAAGATACACGACAGGAAATTGATGTAACTTGGCCATTCACTTGATGAATAAAAGCCTGCATCTTTCCTCTGAAATTCTTCTTCATGTTTTCTTGTCTGCTTGTTAATCTTCAAACTTCAAGATTCCAGATTATAATTGGTTTGGTACTTGAATGTTATGAAAGAGAAGTTGTAGGTGATGTTTAGTTCATAGGATTGATTTCTTGGAGTTGAGATCAGGCAAACAACAAAATTGAGTTGGAAGAAAGTACAAATGAAGAAAAAAAATCTTCATTCTAGTTTTTACGTCTATTAAATTCTTTTAGAAACGACGGGTGCTGTTAAGAGAAAAAAAATGGTATGGAATAAGCAGCCTTCACAATCAGATATATGCAGATATTCCTCAGTCTGTTTTACAAACAAACGAGTCTAAAAGAAATCAAACAACACAACACAAAGCAAGCTTATTAATCTGCCACTCCATATGAATTCATTATCCAAACAGTAAAAAAAGAGAGTAAGTTTTCTATTTGACACTCCGCAGAATTTCATTAGATATATGAGGAGAGAGTCTTACAAACATTGGCAGTCTTACCAGGGCTGATTCTTACTGGCAACAAAATAAGCAACCCTGAGGATGGCAAACGAACAGAGATTAAATCTGAGAAAATATAAAGCCTAGATTAAAAGATGGATAAATGAATATATTCCATTAAAATGAATCGTTTTTATTTTTTATATGGCTTCGCAGACGAGAGAAAAAATTGAATAACAATAATCGAAGGGGTGGTAAAATATATGAGGGTTTTTTTGGAGGCTGTGAGAAATTGAGAATCTTAGAAGAAAACTTAGAAAAGGTAATAAAACAAAGGGGATTTTGTACCTACCTCCCCTAAAATTTAGCAGAATTTCATTTAGACGATATCCATTAAATTTTTCTCCCCTTCACATGTAACGCCCTTAATTAACTTAGTAGAACCCCATGCAATGACCATTGTGTCGATGTCAAATTTTTGAAAGAAAAACTCTAAACACCGTACAAATTTTGTTTCTCTTGACTATTGATAGGTTTGATGAAGTTTGCCTATATTGATAAAATCATCGTAATAACTATTTTTCGACTGCCTAAAAATATAAGAAGAAAGTTAGGAGTAAAGTCAACTTTCCAGTATATAAACTCCCACACTTAAGTCAAGTTTGAGATCCAAGGGAAAAGGAAATCCATATTTCGAATAAAAAAGAAGAGATTATATAAATACTGACTCAAAATAAGTATATTGTTTTCTCATGTGTCTAACCCCTTTTATAGTGAAATGGAGTTTGTATTTCTAATGGAAGGTGACACGTTCTCCTATACTATTTCATGTGTGATATTGAGAATGGAGAGGCAACATTTGTTAGGTGGGTTATATGTTGACGACGGATAATGAGTCACTGTATAATCATTGTTTATAGATATGGATCAGTGTAATGATTACCTAAGTATTTACTTATACAGTATGAAACTTTAAATATGATGTAATAGTTTGTAATAATCTTGAGATTCATATGTAGTCCCTTTTCATTGTTTTCGTTTTTAGATTAGAGTTTACATGTAATCGAGGCTATCTATTTTGACCTGGGACTTACTATAGTGAGTAGGGGCGGAGGTACGAAGGGGCTGCGGTAGGCTATAGCCCGGGTAAAATTTTGATAAAAAAATTTTTTAATAGTGATATTTTAATTTAATTTTTTATAGTCCAGGTAATATTTAGCTCATAATTTAATATATTTTAAATTTTAACTTAATTATTTATAATTTAAATAATATTTAATT
>JAVXUL010077221.1:0-24428 GCA_035590515.1 Trichilia minutiflora | reverse complement strand
ATATAGTTAGCTTATATTGTATTTAGATTATAAATTTATTATTGTTATTAAAATATTATATTTATTAGTAATTAGTGCATTTTATATATTTTTTTAAATTAAAAATTTTTAAAATCGGTCCGTAGGCTGGCTCGTTTAGGCTCGTTAATTCGTAGGTCGGGTTAGGACCAATAAAATATTGGTCCGCATAATAAATAGACCGACTCGACTTGATCCGTTTAAATATCAGTCCATAGTGGGTCAAGTCAAGTCGAGCCGGTTCGATCCATTTGACAAGTCTAGTTAGTACCTTACCATTCGGCTAAAATCCCAAGTGAGAAAAAATGAAATTAGGGAGTAACTAAATAAATATCTACTTTTTTTTTTTTATTTTTGTTTCTTATACACTACCAATCTTTTTCACACCCACTATTCAATGAGCAACTTGTTATTTCTAAGTTCCAAGATTATCTTCTCTCTTCTTCTCTCTTGTTTATTTTTTGTTTTCTAATTTGTACTCTCTCTCCCTTTCTCTTTTTTTCTTTCTTTTCCTTCGCTTTAAGCATATTTTCTCTATTATTTAGTCACACCTCATCAGTGATATCTTGTCCCTCTTTTTTACTCAACTGGGTGTTTAATTTATCACACCCCTTGATCTTGTTTCATTATCCTCCTTTTAACCCTTCGCTCTTACACTTCTTCTAACTTGACGAAGGATGATTATCATTTTATTCAGTCCTTACACTTATAAAGTTCTGCTCATCTTTATTTTTGTTTTACTCTCCCTCTCTCTCTGTTATAACCTCTCATCTACCCACTTCCATTCTCCCTTCTCTCCCACTTTCAATCATGGCTGATCCCTACTCCAATTACTTCAGTGGATGGTTCAACTTTTCCTCTCTTCAACGTTTTTCTTCTTCCTCTCCTTCTAATCCTTCCTCCAATTCAACTAGCGATTATACAAATTTTGCTTACAATATCTACTCAAAAAATATAGACACAAACTCCATCTTTTCAACTCACTTTCAATCTTATTCACCTCCTTCTCCTCCTCTCAAAGAAGCTCTTCCCCTACTCAGTTTAAGCCCTAGAAGACATGAAGAGCAAGAATCTTCATGCAGTGCCATGAAAGTAGATGACAAAAACAAAGAAAGCACAAAAGAAAGTTTGTTTTCTGTTTCTGCTGATGATCATGAAACTTCCGTTACAGTAGCTCTTCATTTAGGGCTTCCAAATCCTAGTTCTGCTGATTTGGTTTCGGGGATTTCGTCCACGGAGATCTCAGATAAAGAAGAAGAATTCACTATTAATAATGCTTCTGGCTTTTCAACTACCAGCAGACTCAATACAGGCCAATACTGGATCCCTACTCCTTCTCAAATATTGATTGGTCCGACACAGTTTTCATGCCCTCTTTGCTTCAAAACATTCAACAGATACAATAACATGCAGGTAATTTTGAACCCTTGATCTTCAAAAAGTTTTTCCTTTCCCTTCTCACCTATACCTTTCAGTTTTGGTTTTTGTTGTTTTTCCTTCTTGATTTTGCAGAAAAAGAGAAATCCTATACCGATATACCCTTTATTTCTACACTTCTTTTCTTGCTTGATTTCAACCTTTCACTTTTATTCTCGTCTCGACTGATGAAGAGAAGGAAGGAGCATATGGGTCCTTAGGGTTTCCCCTTTTCTTTATTGGACTTTAAATGCATTATTTCTTCAAACTTTTAAAAAAAAAAATCTTCCTCCAAAACAATTTCATATATATTCAAACCTTCTCTTTTGTTTTGCATGATTTGGGGTCTTGGGATTTGAATAAAAAATAAATCTATCTGATCCAATTGATCAGAATTGCATCAGTAGCTCTGTTTATGTGATTGAACTAGACAGGCCAGATATGTTTTTGTATACCTTGAAGTTTGTGCTATAATATTGACAGGAGTGACAACTAAAAGTGCCTCAGTCCTTCCAGGGGCTCAGATGATCTTCATCAGAGCCCTAGAAAAAAATTTGACAATCGATCTCAACGCCAAATTCGAAGCAAAATTTCCTCATTTGATAAAAACAAAACACATTTCGCTTTGCTCTATCTGTAATTAACTCTTAATAGATATATGTTCTATAAATGCAAACAAGTTCTATCTTTGGAATTGTTCCCTTGTTAAATTTTGCAGCGCACCTGTTTCTGTTCCATCACTATATATGCAGAGAAATTGTATGCAAATTAATTAAATCAGAAATTTGCATAGGATTTAATTCTAAGTTTCAGCATGGAAAATAGGTTGTTGATATGGGAAAAGGCTAACAAAAATTCAAATAATAATAATAATAATTGCAAATAGGGAAATTGATAAATTAAAAGATTCGAATTGAATAATTTCATGCATTATACATGCTCACATAACCCCTAGCTTCTGATTTCTGAACCATAGATGCTATTTCTTCTTTTACAGACAACCTTAATCCATTACTGTTTCAAATTTTGATTTCGTGAATTTATTTTATTCCATTAGATAACAATCAATTGTAACCCCTTATTTTGACACAATACAAACGCATGGAGAACCATACGTACAGCATATATAAGCCCCACCTTAGTTAATTTCAATGGATGCATTTGATTCCTTCTTTCCCTTTCTCTACCTTTAAATATGAATGGACTCAAAAATTATCAAATTCTACGGATTAATGTGTTATTTATTTATTTTTAAAATTTTGTACTGCTTTGTTTTCATTTTCCCTCTTCTTGCTTTATCTTTGTTTCCTCTAATGGGCAGCATTGGTGTTATCTTTTTCGTCTGTACAGATGCATATGTGGGGGCATGGATCTCAATACAGGAAAGGGCCAGAATCTCTAAGAGGAACACAACCAACAGCAATGCTTAGGCTTCCTTGTTATTGCTGTGCACCAGGTTGCAGAAACAACATTGATCATCCAAGGTCAAGACCTCTGAAAGATTTCAGAACCCTTCAAACTCATTACAAAAGAAAGCATGGAAGCAAACCATTTATGTGTAGAAAATGTGGGAAGGCTTTTGCTGTGAGAGGTGATTGGAGAACGCACGAAAAAAATTGTGGTAAGCTCTGGTATTGCACTTGTGGGTCTGATTTCAAGCATAAACGATCTCTCAAAGATCATATCAAAGCATTTGGGAATGGCCATTCATCTTATGATATTGATTCTTTTGAAGAAGATGAACCAGCTTCTGAAACTGAGCAAGACAACATTGAATCCTCTCGTGATATAGATTAAAAAATGGAATTGTCGTCAGATTTCAAAGATCAATATTTCTCGTTTCTGTTGACATTTGGTTTCACTCTTTCATGGCTCTAAAAGTAATAACTTATAAGCATAAGGATTACTTTGAGAGCCGTATGTTCTTAATTTTCTCATTTCTTATGGTGTTTTGCTCTTACTTCTGTACACCTTTCCTTTCTTTCTGTAGTCGGATGTTGATTAGTGCTGCAGACTTTTGATGGATCAATGTTACACAACATATCTTTTAATTTTATATTTACTCTCTCTCTCTCTCTCTTTCTCTGTCTCTCTCTGTCAGTTCTCAGGTATGTAACCATAAATACAGATTTTAATTTTTAACAATTTTTAATTCTACAAAGAGTTATTGGTTTGTACCTTAACTAACGGTAAATTTCCGTGCTTCTTTCTACATATTTACCCCTCATATCATTCTACCTGAAATCGCACATATTTCAGTTCAAAAAGGATATGGGAAAATCTACAAACTTTCAGTTTATTAATTACCCAGTTCATAAAATCATCAACCATTTTAATTATGTAACTTCTCTAAATTCTGTGCTGCAACGAGAAGTCAAGCAGGAAAGAGGACTGTAAGAAGTAAATCTTTACGCTAACAAAATGAAGGAGGTCAACAATTCCACCTTTTTGAATTAGCGAGGATATATAGTAAATGCAGTACGAACCCATTAATTACCCATTTGGGTTTTGTCAATTCTTTCTTGCCATGATTCTTTCTTGCCATGATGATCACAAAAAGAAAATGACCTAAGGATCCTCCTGGATGGATAAAGAGAATAAGTATGATGGCATTTTCAATTTTCAGTCTTGAAGAGATATATGCAACTTTTTGCAACCTGTAAATTTATTTCTTTCGCTTTTGTGCGTTGTTAGTTGCATTTGATGCCATTCTTTTCCCTTGGTGTTTGTGGTCGAGACTGGAGGGTGTCTTTTCACTGATGGACACAACATATACTATGTTCGTAAACTAAAATCAAATGATTAGACTGACCTCTCTTACTCTCCCTTGGAGATAATTAATGAATGATATAATGATAGTTGGGTCCCTATGTTTCTTTTTATCTTTTATAAATAAAAGATAATTAATTATAACACATAAATCCGTAACTTCTTTTAGACAACTTAATTTTCCTTATAGTTTTGAAGTTTGATCTTCACAATTTATCCATAGAACTTTTATGCTTGGCTAGTCAAATCAAAGATGGGCTACTAATTCATAGTTTTTTGAGTTTCTTGTCAAGCAATAGAAGCTTCAGTATATTTTATCTAGAGAATTGGCTTTATTTGACACCGATTTAAGACGTATTTCATACGGACAGATAACTTTATCATTCATTGTAGAAATACAAACACTTGGGCACTTAAATATTATCATCCCAATCAATAACATAACTTAATTTTTAATTCTTTTTTAAGTGAATGTTACTCATCACTGGAAAGCTTATACTTTGGAACGCAATGAATCTCGGTGGCAGCTCTACAGAGAGAATCGCCATGACTTGACAGCAAGAGAAAAGAGAGAAAGAACAATTGAAATGTCATTTCAAGCTTCAATCTACTGATTGTATATGACTGTTTTTGTTAGGTTTGCTTCAGAAGAGCCCAAGAAGCCGAAGCTTATAATATCTTATCATCCTTTTCGTTTTTTATTCTCTCGGTGCAGACTGATTCAATTTTCAGAGAGGCTGTAAGTTTTGACAGTCTGAAATAGTTATTGATGGAAAAGACAACAGTAAACTAGCCGATCGATGTAATAATTTTATGGGGTAATAACATTTGGATCCCTGAGTCTTTATGTTCTTACCAATAGATCCTTAGTTTCTACTAAAATAAACTAAACTACTCTTTAATAGAATAACTTCTAACATTAAATTACATATAAATAACTAAAATTAATTATAAATATTGCTAGATATATAATTGCAATCATACAAATTAATATAATAAAATTATATAAGAATATATTCACAGGTAAAAAAATTATATGATAATAAATATCAGGGGCGGACTTATGCTTGGGCGGAGAGGGGAAATGATTTTAAGGGATAATTATATTATGACCCCAATTTTATATATAATAATAAATAAAAATATACTTTAATATTTTATTGTAACTATTTGCCTACTATTAACTTTTACTATCATGACTTATATGTTACAAATAACTAAATTATATTTCTTATTATTGTCTTATAAAGTAAGAATCTATTCATTACTAATCTATTATTGAAAGGTTTGAACTAAAATAATTTATTATATAAAAATTAAATTATGTTCATATTTAATTTATAAAATCATATATCTATTTTAATTTTATCAGAAATTTTATTACTCTTCGTTATTAATTTTTATATTCAAAATTATAAATACTCATTTTAACTTATTACTTATATTATCAACTTTTAAATACTCATGTTAACTAATTATTCATGTTAATAAATAATAATTTTGTTGGTTTGTAATTTTTAATTGATAGAATTATAGTAAAAATAATATTATAATAATACTCATTAAAAAATCTGTAATTTTAATTAATTTTATGATATTAACTTTTTTCTCTTTCTCTAATTAAAAAATTTTATATTTATCAATATATAAAAAAAAAATTTTAAAACGAATAATGTTTCTCATTGTAAAATGTAACCCAAATAAGATAACATGTGTTTGTTTAGTGGAAAGATGTATCAAATAATTAAAAATTATTAAACTTTATCATCCAATATCTACATAGCAATTAGGGGTGGACATTTTCAAACTGATTCAATTCAAAATAATCCAAACCGTAAAAATTAGCGGTTTAAAAAATTTGTGAATTGACTTACGGATTGATATTTTTCAAACTGCTGTTCGCAGTTTGGATTATGGATTGAATCAATTCCAAACCGTGAAACCGCAAGTCAAACCGCTTAATATTATCTTATAAAATTTTTATTATTTTTCATTTATTATCATAAATTATATATGATTTGTCTTTATATCTTCTATATAATAATAATTAATAAAGAAAAATTATTCACAAATGGGGTAAAAAAATTTTTTTTTAACAAAACTCAGTCTTAAATGTTAATAAGAAATTATAGAATTAATAATAATTAATTATTATATCTTTAATTTTATAATATAGTTCAAATCACGAATTCAAACCGCTTTAAACCGTACTTTGCGGTTTGCTTTGTAAGATATTAATTGATTGGATTGGATTAATTTATTTTCAAACCGCAATATACGGTTCGATTTAAAATTTTATCTCAAATCGCATATGCTCGCCCCTAATAGCAATTCACCGATCATTTTATTTAAATTCTATTTTTGAGTGAGAAAATTATTGGTTTAAAATATACGAGTAATGCTACGTTTTAAATAATTATCCCACCTATATCTAAAATATGGTGTGATTTTTATCAATTAAAGGATAGATTTCATAATTTTTAAATAATTAATTACTTTATATTACTATCTAATCAATGAAAATCACATTATTATACAATTTGAGATCTTTAATATTATTCAAAATATATTATTTTATAAAAATATATTATATAGTTTTTACTAAAATTGCTTAATATTTTAAAGTTACTTATATTTCTTTTAGTTATATATATATTTACTTTTATATCTATTTATATATTAGTTTATAAAAATTTCAATTGTCAAAATTCATAAAATTATTTCTAATAAATATTAATTTAGTCCGCCAGGTATAAAATTCTGGATCCATCCCTTATAAATATAATTATATTATATTAATTGTCACGGTAGTTTATATTTTATATTTCTATCATATTATTTTTTATTATAGAATAAAAAATATGAGGGACTATTATGTTACAAATGTATAAATAATTATCCCTGTAAAACTATTAAGAATAAAAGACTTATATGTTATTATCTAAATAGTTAATTATGTGATTATTCTTTTTGGGTTGATGTATTGATATATTATTGTACTGTACAACATGATTTCCAGGGATATATGTACTGTGTATAATGCGAATTTTAAAATTTGAAATACAAATTTTAAAACATGATTTTAAATTTGTATTGTTTTAATTTTTATACAGTAATCAATATACATATCTTTCAAAATTATTTTACATAGTATATTGATATATTAATAGATTGATGTATGGCCAGTCCATTTCTTCTTATTTTTTATATAGTTTTATTTTATTTTATTTTTTCCAGTGAACTGTCACAACAATTCATCATTATCATCAACTTTTTCGATTCTAATGAACTCCAAAACCTGCCAACTGACTATTACACAGGATCGATCATGTGGCTGCAATCAGTAGGGTTTGTGGTTTAAAACTTAAAACTTTGGCCAAAATATGATGTATTATTGATCAATGATTAGTTATAGATCATTAACTTTCAAAATTTCCATGTTGCGCCCATCAACTTTGATCAAGAATAGCACATTTGATAAAATTTTTTTGAAAAGTAATTCTCTCCCATCATCAATATGTGTTAATAATCTTTCTAATTATTTTTTGATTTAAATAATATATTGTATATTGATTTGTGATTTGTACTTTGATATATGAGTATATTTAAATTTGTACTATCTATATGATGTGTTAATAGTGTTGTTGTTTAATGGAAGATGATTTTAGTTTTTAAAAAAATGGTTATAGATATTTTTTATTTCTAAACTCTTATGTTAAGACATAAGCTTTTTTTTTTTTTTTTTACCGCCGCACAAAAAAGATTATTTTATTACAAATGAACAAAATATTGAGAAATTGTTCATACACTAAAATCAAAATTCATATCATATTTTTTATGATTGGCAATTAAAAAAAATGGATGGATACTAATTAATAACCAACCATCCATAGTATGATAATAAGATCCTTTTTCGGTTTGCATCTTTAATTTGTTTTGTATAAAAATTTTAAACAAAAACACGCACAAATGGGTGTATTTGATGGTGAAATTTACAAAAATAATCATATTTAAAAACTTTTTTAAAAATTGATTATGTTGGAAAAACCTTTTAAACTAAATCAAAAAAAATATTTTTAACAAAAATACCCTTCATCCACGCATATATGAAACCCATAGTTTGAGTAAGGCGTAATCTTGGCCCAGTTTTTCCAAAAAAAAAAGTAATCTTGGCCCAGAGGACAATATTCAAGAGAGGAGTTATTTATGAAATTTTAAAACTAATTTGTGATAGTATGAGATATGAATGCTATGAGATGAAGATGATGAATTTATGCAAAAACAAAAGTAAAGAGATTAAAGATATGAAGAACTTCAAAAAGTGGTTTATAGTGGTTTGACAATATGGCTTACATCAGCTCTCCTAATTTTTCTCCACACCAAGGTTCGATTTTCTCCTAGTTTCTTCAAGTCAAGTAGAACTCAATTTACAACTCCTTCTTAACGGAGAAGGGCAATCAGTATAATCTTGTTCTTGAATCGGATGAAGTGCAACCCAAGTGAAATCAAATAATAAAATTTTTATCTTATAAAAGTGGATAAACAATAAGCTCAGAACAAGTTTTCTCTCACTAGAAAAATAAAAGTTTTAATTTTTGATTCAATTCACATTGTCAGTTTGCATTATTGTGTTGTCTTCTTCGGTTCTCTAGTGAATTGTCTCTTTTAAAGCTTAGGAAGATCATGTCCAACATGACTCTTTTTAGTACATTAAATGGTACCATTAGATTTTGTAGAAGTTATTGTTATAGAGAGACAAACCTAGAATGTGTCAATACATTCGTCCTTTTAAAACTGAATATCAACCTTCTTTCTACACATATCAATCCTTTGATCATCTTTGTCTTTGTTTAGACTTTTGGAATTTTTTTCGATAAAATGTGTCTATACTTTGAGTGAAAATATTAATCTAGTCTGCATTGTAATTTTTTTCAACTCTCTAGAATCTTTATATTGCTCCTCAGACTTTGAATGTGTTGATACCTGTACAAAAAGTATCAATTCGATTTACTAATAGCTTCTCTTCCAACTCTAAAAATTTCTTTAGTACCAAATCCAATCTTGTATGTGTCGATATATTCTTCAGATGTGTTGATCCTGGTCAACTTGTAATTTATTTTGAACTCTCTGGATTTCACTATATGTCGATGCTAAAGTCTTCCATCTTGTATGTGTCGATCCTTTTGGTCAAAGTGTTGATCTAGTACACTTTTTAATTTTGTTCAAACTTTTCTAGTTTTAATGTGTTGATACATTTTGTCTATGTATAAATTTAGCACGCCTTAGAATTTTCTTCAAACTCTCTAAAAATCTTAGCATATTAATGTTGTTTAGTATATGTTGATCCTTTTGCACATAATATCAATATTTTTAAGCCTTCATATGATGTATCGATCTTCTCTTCATCAAGTGTCGATCTCTTCAAACTTTTCTCATGATATATTGATGTTCTTTTCTCAGGGTGTTGAATTTTGTCTAATATGTTGATCTTTTAACTTAAAATGTTGATCCAATCTATCTAAAACTATAATTTGTCAACTTGAACACTAGTTCAATACTTGCACTTTACAACCAACAACATATGTTCATAGTTCAAATAAATAAAGCACAATTAGATCAATTTCTTCTTTAACAGATTGTTCATTAATCATATTTCATTATCAACACAAATTCATTAACAAATTTCATCAATTAATCACATTTCATCACCTTCACTCATTAATCTAATTTCTTTTAATCATATTATTCATCATCAATCTCTCTTTTTTTGTAGGATGACAAGACAATAATAATATTACTTCCTCTTAATTCTTTTTTTTGGAAAAACTTCCTCTTAATTCATTATCTCAATTTATTCAAATCAGAACAAGTTTTTGAAAACTCCCCCTTAAGTTATGAACTTCCCTTTTAATGATTATCCTGATTTCTAATGCACATTGTCCGTCCATTTTTGTCAGTAATCAAAAAAGGGTGTCAAATATACAATCATTACATAAAGTAATCAAAACATCAAATTAAGGGATAATATCAAAAACTCATATTCAACAAGTGAGAATCAACAAAAACAGAATATAAGAAAATATAAGTTTCATATTAATGTATCACACATATGTAGCATATATAAGAACAATGTTTTCATGGATTATCTATATTGGCTACGCTTAGCTTCTCCTTTTTGCTCTGCTTTCCTAATATGTTCTAAGAATCTTTCAAAGTTGTCATCAAGCTTGTCATCACCATCAATACAAATAAAATGAGAAGAGCTAAATGGTTCAATGGTTGTGGATCTATAAAGTGGCCTATATCTAGAAGAAAGTGGTCTCAATCAATAATGTTGTTGGTATATAAGAGAGGGTCCTTTACCATATGCAAGTACAAGTATAGGCCGTCGAACTAAGTTATCCAAAAATTATTAAGTTTCCTTTCTACACGTAAGAACCATTTTACCCAACTATATCAGCATTTGCTCTCTTTTGTCTAGTCTTCTCTATATGTTATGCATTTGTGTGAGTATAGTTGACTTGAGACTACTAATTCTGTCAAGGATTTTGGAGGTTAATTTCCTTTCTTATGAAAAAGGAGGTAGAAGTGCTAAAAGTGGTTACCTAATAAGAGGTAGCTGTGATAGAATCTCTTCAGCAATTGGATGAGTGTCTTGTGGTGCATCTGCTAGTTTCAATGCTTCCTTTTATTGATGTTCTTATTATTGCTCTGGTGGTTAACTTGGTTGCTGATTTTATGGGGCTTGAATAGGTGCTAGGTTCTTATATCTAGCTTACATTACCTATTCTCCTTTTGTATTTTGCTTATAATACATGTGCCTTAAAGTTACTATTAGATACAATAATCTACTTAAGATTTCTTCATCAATATAGAAGTCAAGATTTTTGACAGAGGTTTTAAATTTAATCAAATCTTTCTTCTTCCCTGTCACAGAGTCTTTGAAATCTATATTAGAATAAAGAAATCAAATCAAGTCCTTAAAGTATCTCCCTCTAAAGATTAAGAACTCAATCTAACCAAAATCTCTAAATTATTATGAATAGTAAAAGTGAATAGATTCTAAGAAATCAAAATCTATAGCCCTTTTAAGTGATACCTTTCTACGACTAAATTAGAAGATGAACCATTCTTCTGCTTCATGATTGGCAAAACATATAATATTTCTTTTTGGAGGTGGGTTTTGGTATAAACTTTCAACTCATTACTTTTTTCTCCTTGGCATTACTGGGAATCTTCATTCTAGGAGCCATTGGGAATTTTTGATAGAGAATCAAAGGATTTTCCAAGTATTTATAAAGAGAGAAAGAGTGATTTTCAAAATTAAAAAAAGAGTGGTTTTTCGTTTAAGGAATAATCGTGCATAAGTGTTGATACTTTGCAAAGAAGTATTGATACTTCACACCTGAAATCTCAGGGCTACAAAGAGATGTCCATTTGTTTCCTTGATTTGAAACACGTAACATTCTCTTATTTGTTAGAATACTTTAGGCAAAAAACTCTGAAGCATCTATCGATCTTATCCCTGGTATATCAAAATATGTCAAAAGGTATTGTAGACTACGTATTTAATGTGCATTAATTTCACCCTTAAGTGTCGACATATTCCTTTATAGTGTAATACTTTTCAATGATTAAATTAACCTATGCGCTTTATATTGATCTTTTCTATAGTAACATTATAACTCACTTGATAGATAGAATGTGTTGCTACATATCCCCCAAAGTATTGATACTTTCCAATGGTATCGATCCAAAATTTTTTAAGTATTGGCCATTTTTTCCAAAAAAAAGAAACTTGTACTGACCTGATATAAATTCTACCTATCCTAACTTATCTTGATCATCCCCAACTTATTTCTAATCTCAAAAAGTGTTCTTTATTAAGTGGTTTTCGTAAAAATGTTAGTCAATTGATCATTGGTGTTAGCATATTCAATATACATAATCCCTTTACTTAGGTGATCTCTAATAAAATGATGGTGAATCTCAATGTACTTAATTCTAGAATGATGAACAAGATTCTTAGCTTGGTTGATAATGCTAGTATTAGCACAAAATATGATGATCTTATTGATCTCTAATTTATAATCTAGCAATTAATGTTTTATCTATAGGATATATGCATAACAACTACCTACTAATAAATATTTTGTTTCAATAGTTGATAATGTAACATTATTTTGATTCTTAATAAATCATGTCACTAATACATTCTCAAGAAAATAGTAAATCCTACTAATGTTTTTTCTATCCGTTTTACATCCTCCATAGTCCATATTCGAGTACCCTTTCAAATTGAATTCATCATTCTTATGATAAAATAATCTTAGTTTGGTGTACCTTTAAGATATTTAAAAATATAATTAATAGCTATTAAGTGTGATTCTTTAGGATTTACTTAAAATCTAACACACACACACCTACGTTATAGAGAATATTCAGTCCAGAGGTAGTTAAATATAACAAAGAACCTATTATACCTCTAAATAGCTTTTGGTCAACACTCCTTCCTAATTCATCTTTATCTAAAAAAGTGGATGTACTTATAGCAGTGTGAATGTGTTTACCCTCTAATAGCTCAAATTTTCTCTAGAGATTTTTGGTATACTTAAATTGAGCGATATAAATTTCATCATTGGTTTGTTTAATTTGAAATCCTAAAAAACAAAATTTAGTTATCTTATTATGCTTATTTCAAACTTATCTTTCATAAGGTTTAAAAATTCAACATATAAATATTCATTAGTGCTTCTAAAAATGATGTCATTAACATATATTTGAACCAACAACATGTCATCATTCTTGGTTTTCATAAAGAGTGTAGTGTCAACGCTCCCCCTCATAAAATTATGATATACAAAAATTTACTAAATCTTTCATACCAAACTCCGAGAACTTGTTTTGAACCATAAAGAGCCTTAATGAGTTTGTAGACATAATTTAAAAATTTGTGACTTTTAAAACTGGAAGGTTGTTTTACATAAATTTTCTCATTTATATAACCATTTGTCTCCCAAATAGAACCTTAAGGTTCCTTAGGAGAATGTTCCTCTTCAATAACTTTCTTACCTTTTTCTTTATGAACATCTTCTAAACTCATTGTTTTAATTTTCTCTACTACCTTAATTGCTTTTTTTTTTTTTTTGGCAATCAACTTAACTAAATTAGGGTTAAAGTCATCAAAGGTAATATGTATGGTCTCTTCTACTACTTGAGTTCTTATATTATAGACCCTATAGGCTTTACTCTTTGAAGAATAATCTAGAAATATACCTAGTTCAGACTTAGACTCAAATTTACTAAGATTATCTTTGGTGTTAAGAATATAATAATTGTAACAAACCCTAAAGTACTTAATATTAGGTTTTCTTTGGTAAATAAGCTTATAAGGAGTCTTGCCTAATATTTTTCTAATTAGAAGACTATTAGTAATATAACATGCCGTGTTTATAGCTTTTACTCAAAAGTATTCAGGTAAACTATATTCACTAAGTATGATTCTTCCTATTTCTTACAAGGTTTTATTTTTTCTCTTAACAATTCCATTTTGTTATGGAGTTATAAGGGTTAAAATATTATGAGAATACCTATTCTCATTGTAAAAAGCCTCAAAACCCTTATTAATAAACTTTTCACCTTGGTTATTCCTAATCTTCACAAGCCTATATAAAATCTCACTTTGGATTTTCTTAGAGAATATCTGAAAAGTATCAAATATTTCACTCTTCTTCTCTAAAAAGAATACCCAAGTGAATATAAAGTAGTCATCTATGATTACATGAGCATAATGCTTACTGCCTAATGACATAACTCTATTTGGTCTAAATTGTGAATCCCGTTCCTTAAATACATAGGCAATATAGTAATCTCCTTTGTTGATATATGTATATATTACTGTATATTGCCTAGGCCTTGTTGGTTTTTGTTATTTAAAAATTCTATTATAAAAGAGGCATGATATTGAATAGCTCATTAATGAGAAAAAAACTAAATTTTTGACTTTGAATTTCTCTCCAATTAAAAAAAGTTTTCTAATATTTTTGTAGAGCTCAAATAGAGCTTTTTGTTAATATATTAAGAGTTATGTCAGAATATTTGGATAAAAAATTATGAGTATTAGAATTAGTAGTCCTCAGTTAATAGAAAAGAGAGATAAGAATCAATACACATAAGTGATAGAGTCGATACTTGACTTTAAAGGTCACGAGTATAGATATAATATCAAGAAGTTGAAGTGGAGTTTATCACATAAACCCTAAGATTTTTTCTAAGTTCCCTAAACATGCATTTATGGAATTTTTCAACTTTTGCAAAACCAAAGCAATTGAATGAGAAACAAAACTCACCCAAATCCACTTTCATTGAAGCTTGAAGTCCTCCCCTAAGCCTCTAAGAGTATCCACACTTTAGTATATTGAAGATGGAAGTGGTAGCTTGGTTGGAAACCTTGAAAACTTTGCAAAACCATTTTACAAACACTTGGCATTCATACACCATATCTCTCCATATATGTGTGTGTATGCTTGCTATTGACTTCTTTCATGAAGAAATCAACTCCTTGATCCCTTCCTAATCTCTCTTTCATGCTTGCTTGATTGCAAAACAAATTTTCCAATTTTTCAATTCATGGCCGAGAGGTTTGAAGCTTTGTTATTTTGTTTGTTTTGTTTTTCTAAAATGAAACTCATTTTCATTCTCTCATCACTCTCCACCGAAGCACACACACATATATATATAAGAGCAATTGATTCAAAACCAAAAACAAGTCTCCACGTTGCATATACAATTAAGAAGGAAAAGAAGCATTGAATGAATTTGGCAAGGTGGCATCCATTAAAACAAATAACCAATGAAAAGCCACAAAATAGATATATATATGTGTACACTAATAATTGGTGGAGAATATTAGTTTTTATCCAAAAACAATTATTATAAAAAATATATATATATATATATATATATATATTATTATTATTACAAATAATAATAATAAATATAATTAAATATGTATATATATATATATATATATATATATATATATATATATATATATAACAAAAGTAGGGTTGGTCTTCTTTTTACCATAATCTCAAATATTAAAAATAATGAAATCAATATTTATAATATGGTGGTCCCATGGATCACATAAAATCATATATCGACATCAAAATATTAATATTTACGGTTGACCTTTGGTCCCAAATATATGTATTAATAAACATGTTAAAATTATAACATACTTTTCTTACATATCTATCATAAATAAGGAACCTTCCTAATTATTATATAACACATAATCCATCACCTTATTGTGAAATCGTATAAAACATCTAACGTCTTAAAGCATTTAAAATATAAGTTTTTCATGAATTATTCAAAAAAATGAAAAGAATATAAAATATCTACTTATAACTTAGGAAGAGTATATACTCTCTATTTTTTTTCACATTACTTGGACTCTTCTGTTGAGCGTTCGATACTTAACTATCCAAATATAATATCCTGTTAATCCACATATCATAAACAATAGAAATACATATTTCATATACCATAAATATACTATAAGTTCCCAAATTTCTCAATTCAATATTCAATTTACAACTCTATTGGATTTATTCGCAAATCGGTCTAATTGCTCCCAAATTCATAACCAATACATTTATTCTATCTTGTAGACGACTAATTCTAATTCTAATTCAATACAATATTAAAATTTTCTCCTAGAATGAATAGTATCCATATGCACAGTAGCCATATTTTACTGTTCAATTCTGTGAAAAAATATTAATTTCGTAATTTTGATGATCTAATTACATACCTACATATTTTATACCCTAAATAATATAATTAAACTCAAATTTCTACGATTTGACTTAAAATTAATGAATCACAGTAAAGCCTAATATTGTAAATTTACTAATTCATGAATTTAGAGTTGTATAGAGATATTAAACTAACCAAAGTATTTGAAATTAACCCTAAGAAACTTTGATTACTTCAATTTTGTAAAATCTCAAAAGTGTGAATAATAAATCCTAAGTTTTTTTTTGTTCTTTTATTTGATTTTTCGGTCAAAATAACAAAATGATGCTTGTAGGATGTAAAGGATGGAGAGTTCTATTGTTTTGGTATGAGAAATGGGAATTTAATTGGTTAGATGATGAGAGATTGAGAGAGGAAGGATTGAGAGAAAAAAAAGAGAGAGAGGGGGGGAAGAATGTAGGAGAGAAGAGGAGAAAATAAAGACGAAAGACTTTTGACTTAAATTTATAAAGGAGATAAAATTATCTATTTGCCTTTGAATTCATTTAAAAAAATATGGTTTGGGGGGATAAAAGGGTCTTTTTAGATAAAAAAATCAGGATTCTAGTTGATCGAAGGCTTTTAGCCCTCCAAAAACAAATTCTTCACAAACTTCGATCAATCGAAAATAGCCATTCAGTCAATCAAAGACTTTCAACCTTCAAAAGACAAATTTCTTATAAATTTTGATCGATCAAAATTGCTATGCATTTTGTCCCATTTTTTATGTAGTTTTTGTTTCTTTCCTTTCGCTTTCAATACTTATTTCTCTTTCATTTAATCTCGGATTTAATTCAAATTTATTTCTAATTAAACATTATCGAATTTAGTTTAAATAAGAGAAAATATCAATTGGATTTTCAAATTAATAGAAATTTAACTTTGAAAACTAAGTGCTTAGTTAGTATCTCATGAGAACTTTTTCCAACTTAGCAAATTTTCCTCTAATTTTATTTAAAACTTCTCCAAACACTTAATAACATCAATATGGACTTGCTTATTTGATAATAATATATGAACACTTATTTTCAGAAATAATAAAAATATTTCTAAAAGATAAAATAATTAAAATACCTCTAAATAAAAAATACATAACTAACAAAAATAGTAATATTTTTTAGTTGTTTTCAAACAAGGCACCAAGAAACCCGGCTATTGGTGCTTTGTTTTCAAACAAAGCACCAATAAAAAAAATATATAATTACGGGTACCATTACCACTCGGCTTGTTTTCAAACAAAGCACCAATAGGAAACCCGTTCTAAGTCTTAGGTGAAACATGAATCTGTACATTTGCTGTGCTCACAACGTGGATGGATGACAATTTAGTTGAGATATTAATAACTTGCTTTCCTACTAATTAAACAATTAAAAATCAATAAGTTGTATACTAAAATTATCCATTACGTATTAATTTACATTTTTCATTTTTTTTCTTATACTTCATAGAAATATCAATATTCTTTAATAATTTTTTTTATTTGTTAAAAATATTTATAAATTAGTAAATAGAAGAACACATGAAGCATTTATCGAAAATTGACAAATTCTTTACTTTTCTATTGTCTCTATAACAACAACTACAACCCCACAAGTTAAAATCTTCATATTTAATTTAAATTATTTATAAAAAATATTGTCACAGAGATTTGAAATTTACCCTAATCTTGTATCGAAGTTAAGCCATAGTTACCACAACTCGATATGAAGAACAGAACAGTCCGCGGAGTTGGATGTTGGAATCTCTATCTCTTCATCTGTAAGACTTTAGCAAAGCTCTGCAGGAAGTACATATTATAGCTTTCCATGATTTGTAGTAAAATGGAACGTAACAGAATCTCGTGACTGTCTTCATGTTTGCGACCCTCCCACTACTGCCGCATCGGGAACACGTGACGGCCGCCGGTTTGCTGCTGCTGATTCTTCTCTTCTGATCGACCAAAAAGCAGAAACAAACCATGGAATGAATCGAAGATACGTACAGGTAGAAAAACGAATCGAACGTTGATTAGAAGATGGTTTGGACGAATTGAAGGTTGATTGGAAGATGATTTGAACTGGTAGAGTGAGATGGTATTTATATGGTTAGGACTTAGGAAGAGGTTAAAGAACGAACTTGTTTAGGATTATTATATCATCCATCTGATAATTGACAAGTCTACTAATTAATTAGATATAGGGAACTCGTGTATTTGTAGCAGATCGATGTTGATATTTATCTAGGGTTTGTAATAATTTTTACGATGTTTTGACTTTGTTACATCCACAAACGTATTATCAAATTGTGTTGCATGCTTTTAAATGGTTTACTATATATATATATATATATATATATATATATATATATAAAATTTAGAAAGTTATGGGATGTGGTCCATCGTATTAAATATCGTAGGATAAAAATCTTGTAAGCAATTTGCTGGAATCTGATGTTCATATCGGCATTCTCATTAATTACTCAAAATTTCATCAATTTGTCACTTGGAAATTAAAGGAGGAGCCATTCGAATCAGATGGTGACAAAGAGAAGGTAGTATTCCGCACAACTAGATTAATTGATTGCCGTCAAAACAATAAATGGGATGAAAGGTTGTTGATTGGAAGTTTCAACCGTTCATACAATTCGAAGAAGTCATTCTAGGTTCCATTTAATTTTATTATATATTTATATATATATTTTTTAATTTTTGTATAATTTTAATTTTTTTCAAACTTATAAAATATAACAGAAATTTAATAATAAATTAAAACAATCATAATTACAATTACATTCATCTTAACGTGACGAATTTTAGGGTGCATGTAAAAGGTAGTTTTGATAATTCAAAAAATTTTATTTAGAAAATAGACTCAAATATTTGATAAATATATATATCTTTTAAAAATATATTATTCCTGTACGAGTATCTTTTTACTTAGAAAAAAAAAATTAAGACAAACAGTCAGTTATTAGTATCACAACTTTCATATTTTATTAATCAATTCTTGCAGGAATAACCAACATATCTTGAATTAATGTGTCAATCTAGATGGTATGATAACTTTTTTTTTCTTTATGGTTTTATATGATACATGCAAAACAAGAATGTCTTCCAACGGGATGTAATTATTATTAGATTATTAAACTCAATGGGTTTTCAGTTCTTGGCTCCTGTGCTTGGATTGAACCAGGGAGGCCCATTTTTTGCCATATGTTGTTCGAACTTTCTGCATTGCAAAAAATGGTTTTTAAGTAAAAATATTGTTATCAATGCATCTATTAATATTTTTATATTTATTATTTAATATAATAATTAATAAGAAATTTTAGTACATTAGCCTTAAGTACACTACTTAGTAAAACCTTTTTATCTATTGGTCTAAATCGTGCCAATGATACTCCCAATTCATTATATGAAATTTACAATGATCATTCGGCAAATTCTGTGTGGACAGATATGCGACTCAAAAATGTTCAGCGCCAGGAAAAGTACGCAGAATCAATACTTTATAAAGTCCTATGAACGCTACGACGGTTGTCACTTTAAAGCATTCATTTGAAAAAAACAAAAAAAAACACTTGGAGAGTTACCTGAGCAACGCCTCCGTATGGACCGTATCCCATGCTCTGTCTCTTTGTTTGGTTTCTGCCGTCATTTCTCTGCAACTTAATAAAACCCGCATTGGATATTTGGAGGAAATTTAATATAAATCCGTCGATGCCAAAACCTTTTTATATTGGTTTTGAAAATTTTTAAAAGAAAAAATATTTCTTTCGTCAGATGATGTAGGAATCTTGTGTTAGAGTTTTTGGAGAGAGAGAGAGGAATTTGAAAGAGAATATTTTTTTACTTATTATTCATATTGAATATATTTATTTATACATATAAAAGATAATAAAATAATTTAAAAAATATTAAAATTTTAATTTATTTAAATCAAATAAATATTTTAAAAGACTTATTCTACTGCAATTTTTATTGCTAATTTATATTACTTTGAATCATTTTTCAATACTTTCCCTTGATTCAAAGTTACAGATATCAAATTAGATTTAATTTTGCAAACTTCATGAAGCAGGTCTCTTCACTTCAATTTTCCTGGAGCACTTCTCTCCAAAATTTTCAGATTTTGTGAAGTACTTCTCTTCACTTGTTGATGCACTTCTCATCAACCTTCAGATTTTGTGAAGCACTTCTCTTCACTTGTTGATGCACTTCTCATCAACCTTCAATTGGAGCACATCTCTCCAAAAATTTCTTGTGTTGGAGCACTTCTCTCCCTCCTCAGAATCTTGTTCCATTCTCATAGGAATTTCTTCTGATACCGTATTGTTGCTGGCCATTGAGTCGAGTTAATTTATTTTGCTCACTCAATCTCACAGTCTCTCAAGGATCTAAGGCTCTGATACCATGTTGGAGTTTTTGGGAGAGAGTTTGGAAGAGAATATTTCTCTACATATTATTCATATTGAACACACCTATTTATACATATAAAAGATAATAAAATAATTTAAAAATATATTAAATCCCTAATATTATGCTGCTATCTTATTTTATTAAAATCAAATACATTATCCTAAGAGACCTATTCTAATGCAACTTTTATTACTATTCAAAAATACTTTGAATCATTCTTCAACAAAGAGGAAGTCAAGATATGTCATAGAGAAATGTCTTAGATTTTTCCATGTAGCATCTTTGATTGGTGTTCTAACCTGTTTAACCAGAATTTCTTTTCTCGGATGAGAACTATCCTTGCGTAAAATGCGATGCTCCAAGACAAACTTAAGCCGTGGTAGGATTGTTGAAGTATTAGATAGGGGTGAAAGCTGAGGAGAGACTTGGGTTTCAAATCCTAAATATTTTCGCAAGACGCTTACATGGAACACATCATGAATCAATGAGTTTGAATGTAAAGCCAGTTTATAAGCCACTAGCTCGATTTTTGCAAGAACTTTATAATGACCAAGGAATCTGGATGCCGACTTTAATGATCCTCGGAAAGGCACCAAGGTTTGCCAATAAGGTTGTAACTTTAAATACATATAATCACCAATGTCGAAGTGTACTTCTCTGCGATGTTGGTTAACTTGATTCTTCATTCATTCTTAGGCAAGCCAAGATAAAGTCTCTATCACGTAGATAATCAACTGCTTGAACTCGAGCACTGCTTGGAATGTACGACAGAACTCTTAGAGGTAGAACTCCGTATACGGCTTCAAATAGTGATATCTTCATTGTCGAATACACTGATATGTTGTAACTAAATTCTGCCCAAGGTATCCATTCAACACATTTACATGGATAGTCCCTAACGAAGCAATGAAGGTATTGCTCAATGGTTTGATTTATAACTTCTGTTTGTCCATCGAATTGTGGATGATAATTAGAACTCATACTCAATTTGTTCCCTTGTAATTGGTACAAAGTCTGCCAAAAAACATCGATGAAAACCTTGTTATAATCATTGACAATCAATGTAGAAATCCCATTAAGTTAGACAATATTGGAAATAAAATCCTCGATTATGATCAGAGCGGTGTAAGGATGTTTGAGCAACTCAAAATAGAAATATTTGCTCAGCCTATCTACTACCACCATAATTACAGTATGGCCTAATGAAGAAGGCAAGCCTTTAATAAAATCCATGAATACCTCGGTCCATATCTTCTTGGGCAAGGCCAAAGGTTGAAGAAGGCCTACTGATCATTGACAATAAATATGTTTTGTTACGTTAGCAAGTATCATACTATTGTAAAAAAAATTTTATTGTTTGTTGCATATTAGGCTATTCAAACTTGCTTGAATTCTTGCTAGGGTCTTGTGAAAGCCGAAATGACCTCATATTAGGGAAGAACGTCCATCTGATAATGCCACAAGAATTAGAGATGATTTAAAACTCAAGTAGATTTTATCGTTTTTGAACCAACCCTATTCCGTTAATGAAACTTATGATTATTGGATAGATGGGTAGAATAAGTCACGTTGAACTTCTTGTTGAAGAACTAGCCACCAATCAGCTTATGGTAAAGAAATGGCTATGAAATTGAACTTAATAACTTTTAATAGTGCATCTGTGCCTTGATTATTTGACTTTTTTTTTATACTCAATCACATAGTTATACCTAAGAATTTTTGGCAACCAACGAGTTTATACAGGGGTTATGATTCATTGGTCAAACAAATATTTTAGAATTCTTTGTTCTACACGAACCGTGAAAGGTTATCTAAGAAGATATGGTCCTCATTTTCAGATAGCCTTGATGATGGTGAGCATCTTTTCTCATAGATGGAGAGAGCCAAAGCTGAGCTCTTTAAAGCCTTACTAAAGAAAGTTACATGTTATCCTTGCTGAGTAAGAATTGCCCCAATTTTTGTTCCACATACATCACATGTGATAACAAAATTGAGAAAAGTCTGGTAGGCGTAATATAGGAAGGGAGGTTAATGTTTTTTTCAATTGGTTGAAAGCTATTTCAGCATTAAAGTTCTATTGAAATCTTTATCTAGATAATAGTCGAGTGAGAAAAGCTACCATGGTATCAAATTCACAAAAAAATTTTTTATAATAGTCTGCTAATCCCAAAAAGCCTACAGTCACCCTCGGTCATTGTAGCTATCGACCAATTAATGACTACCTTGCTTTTGCTAAGTTAATTGCCATACCATTTTCAAAGATGATATGTCCTAAGTATTCCATCTATCAGATGTCAAATCAATATTTCGATCTCTTTGGAAACAAACAATTGTTAAGTAGAATCGTCAAAATGATATGAAGGTGAGCGAGTTGGTCTTCCCAAGTTTTTAAGTAAACTAATTGATCAAAAATTTTTACAAGTGTATAGAGTCGATCATAATAATAAAATCAAAGAAAGTATTTTAAGGTGTTAAACTAAAGAAAACAAAAAATTAATCGTACTCTAAGAAATTAAATAACTAAAATAAAGAATTAATTTTATAAAAACAACTAAAATGAAGAAACTAAAACTAAAATTAATGATTATAGCGAACAAAGTTTCACAAGGAATATAAATGCTAAGGATCTAGGACTCACCTCCTAAAAATGACTAATATGAATTCATGAATGGCATCAATTATGAATATTAATTAACCTAATTATTTCCCTAATTTTTCGTGGAGCTATTAAGGTTATACCTAGACTAATAATGATTACCCATCAGTTTCTCAATTATTAACCAAATCATTTAAATTTTATGGTTAAATTTCATATAACATCATAAATAACCAGGATATCTGTTTATTCTTAATTATTTATATTCGTTTTTC
Organism: Trichilia minutiflora; assembly: GCA_035590515.1. NCBI lineage: Eukaryota > Viridiplantae > Streptophyta > Magnoliopsida > Sapindales > Meliaceae > Trichilia > Trichilia minutiflora. The sequence continues at coordinate 1,153 of JAVXUL010077221.1, read as the reverse complement.
TAGTGCACAGTTTATGCTTCTCTTGTCGATACTTGATATAAACCCTAAAATTATTTCTACAGTAGTCAAGCATAGAAATATCAATAAAATCAAAGAAAACAAATCATAACATCAAGATTGAAAAAATTGTACTCAAATTAATAATTTAATAAAAAAAGTCAATCCCTAATTAAATTATATCCTTTTACCCTAGCTAGGGATTTAGCAATTTGTAATTAAATTCAACATAATTTTGTCAAATAAAGACATCTAAATATTAAAAAAATTAAAAAGAAAGATAAAATCGATTGTTGAATTGCTTGGTTTTTAATCTCTCTACTGCCATCTTCTTCTCCTTCATTATATCCCTATGCTGTTAACTAAGAAAACTCTCAATTTGAAAAAGAGATGTGTTTATATAGTTTCTAGGATCTAAAAGGTTGAGTTCTAATCAAATGAGGAGAAGGAATTTTTTTGGTTTTAGAGTTCTGATATGGGCCTGGCTTTCTATGAATTTATTCTGATAACATGAAAATCTATAATTAGTGTAGGATTAATCCAATTAAATCTAAGATAAACCAAATTAATCTAAAATTCACCCATAATCCAATCAATTATCCTAATAAAATTTGGCTTATCAAAATCCCCCACACTAACCTTTGCTTGTTCTCAAGCAAATATCAAAATATAAATAAAACAATTATTACCCAACCACATTTCTATACTAGTATTCAAAAACATGAAATGCACATATCAAATCAAACAAATAAAGTAAACAAATAAAGTAATCATACAATATGTATTCAATTGAATTCAAATTACATGAATGCTCAAATATTAACCAAAGGAAGCAATCATGACTAAATATGCATGAATTCAATAGCTTTCATATGCTCACTTTTCCAATTAAGTATTTAAGGATTAACTGTTTCACTCAAATTTAATTCACACAATGATATACCATAGGCTTGCTAATACACCATAATTTCATAACTTAGATGCACATATACTAGAATCCCAAGGTCTTTATTAGGGTTGTAATGGGACTGGTGAAATATGGGTAGGTAAAAAGGATATAAATAGTTCATGATGTCCTTAATGTATTTTTGATGATTAATTTTCAGTGATTAATTATGTGTCATGTGTTTTTGATAATGCCAAAATAATTAAAGTT